>BMAO01035271.1:0-24209 GCA_019973975.1 Trichonephila clavata
ATATGCTAGTACCAAATTTTTTATGTAGTTTTGAAGATACTTTAAAATTTTTAGCATCAGATTATTAGAGTGTTGGCATTGTATATTAAGTTGATATTTGTACTTTTTTAAAGGCAATTTTTATATGATAGTTACATGTGTATATAATCAGTTGGGTAAAATTCGTTAATTATGTTAAATAATTTCTTCCTTTTCTGTAATTTAAAAAGTTTTATTATTCACTTAATTATTCCATATTTAAAAATATTGCATGTAATTTCTTCTTTAAAATGTTCAAGAAATGCTGTAAATAAATAAGAATTACAAATTTTTCAATGAATATAGGACTTTTAAAATGTGCTTTCTTTCTTTTATACAGTTAATTTCATTGAATGTGTCAAATGCTAGTGTCATGCAGTTAGGAAAATCTACTGAAGAGTTTTTGTTGCATCTTTCATTTCAAGAATTTAACTTGTATAGTTGTCGTTTAAAAGATAGGTATGAAAATATTTTTATAATAAATAAAATACGTAATTTTTTTTAAAATTTGAATGTTTGGATTTCTGTCAAGTGTATTATTGTAAAATTTGATGGCATTTATTTTTGTAATCATGTCTTTTTTTTTTTAATTCATCAAAATTTTTGTAATAATATTTTTTGCATCTATCGTAGATTTATTTGATTGATTGTAGAATCTTATTATAACCTGAGTAAGCAGATAAGAAAGAGATATTTATATATTAAATTTATTATTCTTATGATATTTTCTTCCTAACAATAGTAAATGGTACACTTGCTTTTTTTTAAACATCCTATCAGTTAAATATATTTTTTGTTAATTCATACTTTTCACTTATTAGCAATTTTAGATTCTTTCAACTTATTAAAGGATTACTTCATTGCTATAAAAATACTAACAAAAAAATATATATTATTATGAATTGGTCAGAATAATGTATGTATTAATTCAGTTTTTTATATGTATAAAAAATAAAATAAGAATAATTTAAATAACAATTTTTTTAATCATTACTCATAGATAATCAGTCATACTTACAGTAAATCTGATAGTTCCTTTTAAATTTAAACTCCTTTTTATTTTTAATACTTTAGAAAAAAATTTCATAAATTTAAATTTTATTTGCAGAATTCAACTTAATATGGCAATATTATCATCATCAGTTAAAGTTTTTAAGCACTTATCAATAGTGAGTATATTACTGAATTACCTCTTAAAAATGAATTTGTATTTAAATTTATTGCTGTGTAATTTTTTGTGTTTATAATCATAAAAATAAATGAATAATTTTACCTTCTAAATAGGTTAAAATTTCAATTAAAAATCAAAAGCATATAAATATATAAGGTTAATATAAATAGTTATTCATTTTAAGTTTGAATTTTTTTATTAGTGTTAAACTAAATTTTCAAGGCTTTGCAGTTGGTTTTAAACATTTCTTTTCATCTTATTATAGTGCTTTATTCATTTCTCTTTTTAGGAAGTAAATTTTATCAAATATAAAAATTATTCCTTCTTAGTAATCTAATATAATTAAAATTTCATTGTTTTTTCATAATGTTTTTTCTTTATGGGGAGGTTGTATTAAAATATATGAACCTAAAATGATAAAGAATGTATAAACAAAAACAGGAGAAATAATATGGGTTTGTTTTATTCATTTTCATTTGGCTTTTAATTTGAAAATTTATAGATTTAAATTCATGACTGCCAAAGATATTGAGCAATTCTATATATTATCTCTTTCCAGTATTAATGTATTAGCTGTAGGATTTTATTTTATTAACTATTCATCTTTTATATTATTTCTTTAAATATTTTTTTTTATTATATGTATGTTATTCTAAATAGTGCAACATCCATGAAGACATCCATTTCTACTGTTTATAATTTGTCACTTGAGTTTTAGTTTTGATTGGTTGCATGTGAAATTTAATTGATTTAAACATCTTGTGAAAAAAATATTTGTAAAAACTTTTTTTAAATAATATTTTGTGAATATAATCATTAGTTTTCAGTGGAGGCTGTTGACCTTGGCTGTATTTGGGCATTTGATTTGAATTGCCTATCTACATATATACAAAGCTATTAGACAATTAAGTTGCAAAGAAATATCCTCTCTGACCAATTAGCAGGTGTTTTTTACTTTTATCATTGTTAGTTATGATATGTGATAGAGGAGGTCATGGGACTGATTTCTTCCTAGGGAAAGTCTTTTTGCTGTTAATGGACTTCTTAAATGATATTTATTTTTCCAGGCATTACTGCAATTGATATGTAACTTCCATGATATTGTCATTTACAAGGTGGGTCTTGGGAATTTCCTGTTTTGAACATGCTGCACTGACACTTGGGAGAGGGGAGATGTGTAGAGAGTGTTTGGAGGAAGGGGCAGAGGGAGATATTTGTGCTCCCGCCCGTCTCAGTCGCAAACATGTTGTGGTTGAGGCTACAATGCACTTTTTCTGTGGAAGCATATTTCTCTAATGGCCGGCCAGTAATTGCAGTTTGATGAACCTATTGTCATCACTTCAATATTCCTCTGCACGGTTAAGTTCCTGATCGGAAAAGTGTTTTAATGTGGGTGGATGTCTTCGGAACAAAGAAAGAAAAGAACCTCCAAAGATTATTAGAACACCTGAAAATCTGAAACCAGTTTGTGTGTCTATTCGTCTGTCATGCTGTTACCATTAATTTAGAGTGGTATGTGATAATGGTTTAATAATTCTTCATACCTGCTCTCCAAGAAAGGAACTTGACAATGTGTGGTTTCAACAAGATGGGACACAGCACATACCTCTAGAGTTTCCATGGGTGTTTTGAGAGCAGCCTTCCTGAGTTATTGATCTCCATATGATGGAATGTTAATTGGCTTGTGTGCATGGCTGATTTATCCCCTCCTGATTACTTTCTGTGAGTTATATCAAGTCCCCAAAAACCTGGAAGACCTATGGAACAACATCCAAGCTGAAGACAATATTTTTGGTCGATATGCTTGAAAAGTTGACTCAAAGTTTTCAAAGACAAATGCATCAGTGTACTGACAATGGAGGACGACATTTAACAGGCATTGTTTCTAAAACTGTAAATTCAAAGTATCCCAATGTTGTGTGGTAGGTGAAAAATAACAATAAAGTTGAATTGAACATGTAGTGTTTTTTATTGCATTTTCAAAACAGAAAGTTCCCATGCCCACTCTGTAGAATATTTCAATTACAGGTATGTTTGACATATATGCCATGAACTTATACATCACTAGTTGTGATTCTGTGAGTGGAGGGTCTTGAGTAAACTTTTTTCAGATGACCTTCACCAGAAGGGAAAGGTAGAGAGCACATTCTCTCAGTAGAGTTTGAGATTGAGATATGCTGCTGTTAGCGTTCAATGTCCACATTACCATTTTGGTAGCACTGTTAACACTGGCAGATTTCCTGAAGCATTTGATTTGAATTGTCTACTTGCAGTTCAAAGACAAAAACCTTAGAGATAAATTAGCTTAATCTTGCTTTTATGTGAGGGAATCAATCTTGAGACAGTTGTAAGGGCTTTTACTCCTGTCATTGCCAGTAGGGATTTGCAGGAGAGGAGATTGCTGCAAGTTCATTGTATCTGACCATGAGAACAATAATCAATGTATATTTTATTGCTTGCCTTATATATTTCATTTTCTTCTTTAGAATTTTTTCTACATCTTATTTTAGAAGGAATTTTTTCATTTTTAATTCAATCTCATTAAGAAAACTCACAATTTATTAATCTTTCTATGGAATCATCTGGAAATGTGCTTTGTTTTTAGA
Source organism: Trichonephila clavata (assembly GCA_019973975.1). Taxonomy (NCBI): domain Eukaryota; kingdom Metazoa; phylum Arthropoda; class Arachnida; order Araneae; family Nephilidae; genus Trichonephila; species Trichonephila clavata. The sequence continues at coordinate 3,796 of BMAO01035271.1, forward strand.
GTAATTTTTAAGTTTGCATGATATTGTATAAGTTTGAAATTCTTTACAATTTCGAAATAATTGAAATTTTATAGATTACTCTAAAGGAGGATTTTAGAATGATTTATGTAAAAAATATAATTTAAACTTTCCTTTTTTTTCATTATTAAATTATTTTATGCATTTTAGTTATTTGAACTAATTTAAAATAAAATGCAGTATTTAGTTAATCAAATTCTGTTATATAATTTGGAATTTTGAAAGGATTTTCTTTTTCGAAGTTGCTTTACATACAAGTTTTGATTTTATATTTAAACTGTTTTAACTATTAGAATATAATTTGAATATTATTTTAAATAATTTATTCATATTTTTTTATTCTGTGTATACTCAACCTGTTTTTATGCGATTTTTTTTTGTGCGGTAAATAAAATTTCAATCAAATTGAACATAATTGACGAAGTTATCAATAAAAAAATCAGTAGGATTGAATGGTCATTTAGTTTTTTCGATTTTTTATATGAGTAGTCCATTTCCAAAACTCTCTATTCGACATTTAAAAAAATACAAAATAATTATGTCATATGCAAGCTCTCTCTCAGACTCATATGCGAATGTATTTCAACACAATACATAAGTATTTCATCAGCCAATTACAAGAATTTCCATGTAAATAGGTAAACCACAGCATACTATTCTACGATAGAATTCTTGCGTAGCAAAACAAAAATGCATTGATCGCAAATAAACATCCCAGTTGAAAAAATATATATAATTAATATACTAATAGCATATTAGCAATATATAATATTCATATATTATCTTTCTATAACACGACCCAGGGATGGGACCAAATCTATACTATATTAATATGTTATTTTTCCGAAACAGTTACGAGGTAAACGATTCTACTCTTTCGTTCTTCCTTACAAAGTAAAAAGTCTGTGATGGGCTATCCGGGTCAATCTTCTATTAATCCTCTTGGGTAACTTTGGGCCAGCAATTATTCTATTTCACAGCCTCTTCGGGAAAAACACGAGATAGCCATATGCTAATGAGTTCGACTATATAAAGTCTAGATTTAGTATTTGTAGAGGAGGAAGGAGAAGCAATTGCAGAACTTATCGTAAGTTTCGTATACGGATCTCTTCAGCGAGCTTAGCGCATATTAGACAGTAATTGATATTGTTAATCATTGAATTATGAAAAAATTACGTAACAGATGTTACTGATGGGCAAGAAGAACCCAATCATATGACAGCAGATAAAATCTATGCAGGACTCCAACTCTCTCATAAATTAGAATGTCATTTTCTTGCAATCGATGCCAATTCTGAAAGAACTTCAAAATTCCAAAAGGAGCTTCAGTCATGCATATCTGGCTACCGGGATATATACAAGCGTCTAGTGAAACAACAGTCATCGCAAAAAACTAATCACTGACTATATGGTACCTGAAAAAAAAGTCAACTCTAAATGAGTGCGAGATAGTATCTTCAAGTGACAAAAGCGATTTTGAACCAGTTTATCACAGGAAAGTTCGCGTAAATTGTCAGACTGCGAAGGATAATGTTTATACGTTTTGAAAAGTTTTGTATGTGTAAAATAATCACATAATATGTAAATAAATATTTAAAAATGTTCGCAAGTGTATTTTTTAAATCAGATTCCAAAACGTTTGGCGAAATTCCAGGTATGTAACTAGTTATTTCGTAAGGTTTTGAGTTATTTTAAACGGGAGACTTTTTTTATGCAGTCCCTATTCACCGCATGAAAAAAATTTTTAATTGTGTTCCGAAAACTATATTTTATAGCTATTTGTGAAGTTTTGTGCAATTTTTTTTATGCGTTTTCTTTTATGCGGTCCCTATCTACCGCACAAAAACAGGTTTAAGTGTATACTTTTTTGTTTGGAAATTTTCTAAAGCAGGTTTTCTAACAATTGCCATTAGTTTACAAATACAGTACACAGATTAAGATAAAAAAATATATTATAAACCCATTTTAAGCTTATCATGAATTTTCTATTTATTTACAAATATAAAAAAAATTTATTTTTGTAATAAGTTCAAATCTACAATAATCTATTTGTAAGTACAAATATTCTTGTAATTTTTTAACTCTTTTTCTTATCTATGTAAAATTTTTATACTTTTGAACAAGTTGATTTAATTCTTTCTTCCTTATTTTTTCATTTATTGATTATTATATCATTCTTGATATATTTTTTTAAATTTTATAAATAAATGGATGATGCAAATAATATTTTGTTATTAAATCTGTGTAATTCACATATCTCCATCTTAGGATCAGGAGAAACCTCACTCTACTGAATCTTGTATTTGTCATTTTGCAACTAATCTCCATTTTTCTGTTGAAACAACTTTAGGCAAAAAAATTGAAATTGAAGTTAGTAACCAAATTTTTTATGTATTATTATTTGATTTAAAAGAAATTGTCAAGAGTAAATTACTGCAATATTTAATATATTTTTCAATCATTATATATCTTGGTTTTTTTTTTTTTTTTTTTTTATGTGAATTTTAAATCTTATGCTAACTTTTTGTATTATGTGTTCAATTCTTTAAGAGTTATTGGTTTTAAAATATATGTATTGTCTTTTATCTTTCAATTTATATACTTATAAAATTAAAAGTTCTTTAATATATGGAACTCAAAGTAATTTGATTTTGCATCACTTTATCTATATGAAATCAAGAAATATTTGTAACTCAGTTTAAATAATTTTGAAAGTAATTGTTTAAAATATGTAATTTTATTGATTTTTTTAAACATATCTATCCTTTAAGGTTTTTCTAGTATAATATGAATTTCATAGTCTAGTATTCAGAGGAATGATTTTTAATTCTTTAAATAAGGATAAAAGATAAAGAAAAAAGGTAAAAAACTTTTTTCACAACGTTCATTGAATTTATTTATGAATTGGTGAATTCTTATTATCAGTTTTTATACTTTGTAAGCTCATAAATGAAATATAAATTAATATGCTGTATGGCTTTATATGTAACAAATATTTTACATGTAGGATTTGTTATGTTAGTATAAAATGTTATGGTTAGTATAAAAAAAAGCATTGTTTCACACTAAATCTATCCTAAATTTATTTTTTTAATTTGCCTATTGTTTTAATATAAAATAAAGCTTAAATTTTTTTTTTTTTGTATATAAAAAGAATATTAGTATATGTGTGGCTTCATTATTCTGCTGCTATTTTATTCATGTAAGTAAAATTTATATTCATTATGACATATTTATTGAAGATGAAGCTATGTAGAAGAATGGCTGATGTGCAAGACTATAATCTATTATAATATATATATATATATAGTTTGTTTTGTTTCTAATAAATTAATATTATTTGTATTTTATATTAAATTAATATATATATATATTATTAATATATCTATATATATAAAGGAGAAAAGCGACTCACTCACTGACTGACTGACTGACTGACTGACTGACTGACTGACTAATCACGATATCTCCGGAACTATTCAACCTACAGATTTGAAATTTGGTAGACATGTTCCTTTCATAGAGTAGACGTCAGCTAAGAAAGGATTTTCCGAAATTCGAAACGCAAGGGGCGTTAAGGGGGTTAAGGGGCGTTATAAATAATTGCTTCCATGTTTAAACTACTTGATGTACAATCTTGAAATTGGGTGAGCGGATTCCTTTCAGAGAGTAGAGATCCGCTACAAAATGAGTTTGCTGAAAATCGACCCCCAAGTGGCGTTGCAGGGGCTTAGGGGGCGTTATAGATAATTATTTCCATTTTTAAACTATTTGACGCACTGTCTTTAAATTTGATATATAGATTCCTTTCGTAGAATAATGATCAGTTACAAAACGGGTTTTGTGAAAACAGACTTCTAAGTGGCGTTGCGGGGGATTAAGGGTCGTAATAGATAAATATATCCGTTTTTAAACTACTTCACCTACCTGCTTGAAAATTGGTAGGTAAGTTTCTTTCCTGGAGTAAATATCCGCTGCAAAATGGGTTTTGGGAAAATTGACCCCTAAGGGGTGTTGCGGGGCGGGGGTTTAAGGGCGTTATAAATTCCTATTTTTAAGTTATTAGACGTACAGTCTTGAAACTTAGTAAGCGGATTCCTCTCATAGGGTAGAGATACGCTAAAAATGGGTTTCATGAAAATTGCCCCCAAGTGGCGTTGGGGGACTTAAGGGGCGTTATAGATAATTATTTCCATTTTTAAACTATTAGACGCACAGTCTTTAAATTTGATATATAGATTCCTTTCGTAGAATAATGATCAGTTACAAAACGGGTTTTGTGAAAACAGACTTCTAAGTGGCGTTGCGGGGGATTAAGGGTCGTAATAGATAAATATATCCGTTTTTAAACTACTTCACCTACCTGCTTGAAAATTGGTAGGTAAGTTTCTTTCCTGGAGTAAATATCCGCTACAAAATGGGTTTTGGGAAAATTGACCCCAAAGGTGTTGCGGGGGCGGGGGTTTAAGGGGCGTTATAAATTCCTATTTTTATGTTATTAGACGTACAGTCTTGAAACTTAGTAAGCAGATTCCTCTCATAGGGTAGAGATACGCTAAAAATAGGTTTCGTGAAAATTGCCCCCAAGTGGCGTTGAGGGGACTTAAGGGCCGTTATAGATAATTATTTCCATTTTTAAACTATTAGACGCACAGTCTTTATATTTGATAAAGAGATTTCTTTCATAGAGTAGAGATCAGCTATAAGAAGGTTTTGTGAAAACAGACCTCTAAGTGGCGTTGCAGGGAATAAGTGGCGTAAGAGATAAATATTTTCGTTTTTAAACTATTTGACCTACCTGCTAGAAAATTGGTAGGAATGTTTCTTTCATGGAGTAAATATCCTCTACAAAACGGGTTTGGAGAAAATTGACCCTCAAGGGGTGTTGCGGGGGGTTAAGGGCAGATATAAATAATTATTTCTTTTTTTAATCTATTAGACTCACACTCTTGAAATTTGGTTAGCAGACTCCTCTCATAGGATAGAAATACACTGAAAAATGTTTTTTGTGAAAATCGACCCCTAGGTGGCGTTGCGGGGGTTCAAGGGGCGTTATTGATAATTTCTTTGCATTTTTAATTAATTGGACGCACTGTCTTCAAATTTTGCTAAGCAGATTCCTTTCATAGAGTGCAATTCCCCTACAAAATGGGTTTTGTGAAAACAGACCCAGAAGTGGCGTTGCGGGGCTCAAGTGGCGTTATAGACAATTATCCCCATTTTTAAACTGTTAGACGTACAGTCTTGAAATTTGATAAGCAGATTCCTTTCGTAAAGTAGAGAACCGCTACAAAATGGGTTTCACGAATATCAACTACCAAGTTTAATTTCGGGGGAATAAGGGGCGTAATAGATAACTATTTCCGTTTTTAATCTATTTGATCTACCTGCTTGAAAATTGGTAGGCATGTTCCTTTCATGAAATAGAGTTCCTCTAACAAAGAGTAAAATGAAAATTGACCCCCAAAGATGTTTGCGAGGGGTCAAGAGGAGTTACAGAAAAAAATTCCTGTTTTTAATTGTTAGACCCATATACTTGAAATTTTTTAAGCATGTTTCTTTTGTTGAATAGGGATCCACTAAGAATAAATTTTGAGCAAATCAAGTTCTTAGGGGGGTTGCAGGGGGTTACTGGGACGTATTGACAAAAAAAATTACTTTTTTCGAGCTACAAGGACTATAATAATGAAATTTGGTTTGCATTTTTCTTTTGTTGAATTGAAATCCGCTAAGAGCGGTAAATTTGGAAAACGGCTCTCAACGGGATTACGGGGATATTTATAGTAAAACTTTTGCTTTTTTCTGTTAGATTTAGACTTGAAATTTGGCTTGCATGTTCAATTTACGGAGTAGAGATCCACCGAAAATTAGTTTTGCGGGAATCCACTTGGTTTTTGAGTTACGAAAGAGCAAACATCATTCTATGCTTCAATTTTAGAGATTTTTAGAAAATACAAATTAGATGAGTTCTGCCCTTTTTTTTATCAACAGGTGGCAGTTACAGGAATAAGTATATTTTTCAATTCAATCGAATTCTTAATGCTAGGACTTAGATATCAATACTTTATACATATATATAAGCAGTAAAAATTTATAAAACATCATGAAATACCCAGCGAAGCGGGCGGGTAACAGCTATACATATATATAAGAAGTAAAAATTTATAAAACATCATGAAATACCCAGCGAAGCGGGCGGGTAACAGCTAGTATATATATATATATATATATACATACACACACACATGAAATAAGACTGGATTATAATAGTATTATAATTATATTTTCTTTTCAAAATGCTTGTACTTATTTTTTCTAAAACAGAAAAAAACCAAATGTATTAAATATATTTAATGAAAAAAATAGTTTTTCAAATGATTTTTTTTTTTCTTTTTAGTCAGTTTTTGTCAATATTTCTGAACCTGAATTGATGTTGTATGAGGGTAAGTAACTATGCATTTTGAATAATATTTTTCTTTGGATTAAATATCTCATTTAAAAGTTACAGTTTCTAATTATAGGAAAAGTTTTAAAAGTCCTAAGTAATTTTATATTAAATGGGGGAAATGTACACATTATAATACTCTAGAAAACACATAGAAAATTTTCATTCTTTTCTTAATAACATCACTTATTTTCCCGATACTCATTTGTAATTCATAGTAATAGCTAAAAATGTGGATTTTTTTTATTTTTCAACTTTGCATACTTTCAGAAATTGAATGCTTAAATTCAACATAAATCTATATGTATCACTGAAAAAGGAACTTCATGCTAATTTGAAGCAAAAGAAATTAAATCAAATATTTTAAATATTGAAAAAAATTAACTATGTTTATTTTAAAAAATGATCATGCATTTCAGTGAGTTTAGATAGTTATTGGTTTTACAGCATTTAATTAGTGAATCACTATCATTATATATATATATATATATATTTTGAAAACCAATGGATGGCAGGTTGAAATTTGTTCTCTGAAGTGTAATTTTATTTTGTTGTGTAAAAAAATAATAGTAGAAATTTAGTGCAGTACAAATGTATTTTTTTTTTGGCAGTTTTTTTAAAAATTTATTTATGTTTGACTTATAGTAACTTATAATTATATCTGTGTGTGTATGAAAAATAACAACTGAAAAGGAAAACAAATGAAAGTTTGGTCTTTAAATAAAACTAGGGTTGTGCTATATATATTCTGAAAATACTAAGTAAATAGGTTGACTTCAGGAAGAATAACCGATAAAAATATAAAACAGTTGAGGACAAAAGAATAAATTTATGTGCCTTAATGACAAAATAATATCATATAAAGTTGTCAGAAATAATTGGCATTTGTGTGATTTCAAAAGCGGGAAGAAAATCATCAAACTTTGGCTCTGAGATTTTTCAATGTACAACAATATCAGAAAAAATAATTGATTGGACAAGGAGAGATAGATTTTTGATGCAAGCAAATTATTTAGTTTGATGAGACAAAAATATCCTTATTTGAAAGAAATGTTTAAAAGTATGTGTGGTGTAGATCAGGGGAAGAGTTGTGTTAAAATTGTGTTGAACCAACTGTCAAGCATCTTGCTACTGCAATAATATGGGCATGTCAGCAGAGGGTGTAGATTGGCTGGAAGTACCTTTTATAACCAGTGTATTTTTAATTTAGCATGAAATTCATTTATCATGATGTCCAATTTTATGCATTGTCTATTTCTGTATGCTTCAGTTATTTATGCAATATTTCTAGTATATTTAGGCAATCAACTTGTAGATGTTCTATTGTGTGTATATATGCAACTTGACTCCATTAAAACATGATAGTTAGCGTCCATGGTTATTAAATCACTGTTTAAATAAAAATTGAGAGTTAGGATATTAATATGAGTTTGGTGGTAACATAAGTTCCAACATTGATATAACTTTCCTATTTAATTTTTGTACAGATATATATAATATCATGAAAGAAAAATGAAACAATACTTTTATTTTAGCATTTAAAATGTTTTTAAAAAATTGAGTTTTATTTTATACCAACCTTCTTCCTTTTCAATCCTCTATGAATAATTGTTTTTTATTGGCATTTTTTTTCTCCCATCCATTTTATCTTGTGTGACTAATCTTATTTGCTGTGCCCTAATCCTAGATAACATAAATCTAATCAAAATAAGATTGTAATAGCTTTGTTGCTTTGAGGTCATTATAAATTGTGTTTGGTGTCTGTTTTGGCATACCTTCCTCTCGCTCATTATTTGATACCTCTTTTTCTAGAATATTTTTAGTAATATCTTCTTCTATGTACTTGTATCCCTATGATTAATATTACTCTTAATTATTATAGAAATCACTTATAACAGAAAATCTTTATACTCTTAAAATTGACCAATACAAAATGGTTGAATCTCACTGTGCATAATATCTTGAAAATAATCTCTCTCAAATAATAATCAAAACTGGAACATTTCACTTTCCAAGAAATAGTGGTTTATATATAATAATACCCCCAAACTTATGCAATGGGGGGGGGCACTAGGTGATAACTGTGTAAGTCGGTATACAATTTCACATATAAATAGACATAAATCATTTTTAGTTGAGGCAGGAGATGAAAGAAAATAATGATTTAGGAGAAAAAAATGTTTATAAAATTCTTAAACAACACAAATACCAAATAGAAAACCAAAAATATTTTGATGTAAAAGATTTCATAAAATCTAACAAATAGCCTGCCAACTCAGATTTTTTCTCTCCCACAAATTTTCTCGTAGCATTTTAATAATTTTTTTTATTTTTTGCTTTATTGAAAAAATATGCTCTACGTCAGAGTATGTATTTTCTAAAATTTGTAACCCTTTTTCAATTAAACTGATCTTTCTGTCAAATTCCAAACTGTCATTCGATCTTCTGATTGAACTGAATCTAAAGATTCAAGTTCTTCTATGTCTTGTTCTCACTTATCCATTTCCATGTGCTCATCAATTGTCAGCTCCTGATTATGGGAATCCAGCAGTTCTTGAATTTCACTACTATCTACCTCTAAATTTATTTGCCAAGGAAAATTCAACAACTTCTTCAATAATCAAATTACCAATTTCATCAGGCTTTGACACTGATTCTGCCTGAGTTTCAGTGATGGGAAAAAAAGGATGAATCATTGAGATTTGAAAATTGTGCAACTCCGAATTCGCGTAAGTTGGGGAAACGAAGTCGAGGTATTACTGTATATATAAGATTAAGGACATAGAAGTCTGCTCTTAATACAAAGTCATGATATTATTTTTTAAAAAAAAACATTTGCTTAATTTTATGAAATGAAAAATGTTGCTATGTCTAGGAAAGAGTAATATTGCAAGCAATTGCTTATCTAGAGAACCATGGTAAAATTGCATGTTAAGTAGATTGATGTGTTACTGAGCAATGTATTAATGCTTCCAAAGTGTTTGTATATATATTTAAGTTTTAACTAACTGTGTGTATTAATATATTTAAGTTTTAGAAACTAAAATGACTTGAATACAAAAGGTAAATATCATTGAGATTTTGGAAACTTAAATGGATGGAGAGAGAGATATTGCAATATTACAAACATTGCTGACTGTATTTGGGGACAGTTTCTAAACTTACATGAAAGTGAGGCTTAACGAGTTTTATGGCTAGCCAACCCCTTCTCCCTTTCTGCTTACATTATTTAGTGAAATTCCTATGAAATGTAATGGATAAAAGTTCTAAATCCATTATTAATAAAAAGATAACTTAACTTAAGATGTATTTGAAAATGCATATATCATGCATGAAAAATAATAAGTTATTGTCAGATTCAATGATATAAATCTATAAAGATATACATAACTTTATTAATATCGTCTAGAAAAATTGAATGCTTTTTAATTTCATTGGATTATTGCTGTGTGTGTAGTGAATATAGATTAAACTTTCGTCTTTTTTTCTTAGGTTTTTCTGTTTTGAAGTTTAAAAATTATGCCTTAAATGGATTACATACAAAGAAGCAATTTGATAATCAGGAAATAAACGATTTAGATTTAATGACTAGAAATGAAGAAAATACATCCACAGAAGAAACTACCTTGGAAAATAATATAAATATCAAAAATAAGTTTAAGAAAATTCCTAAAGTAAGCTTTATATTTTTATATTAGTTAAAAATAGAAATTTTTGCTTTACTTCTTTTCATTGTTGATGTAGAATATATTTTAAAGACATTACTTAAAAAAAAAAAAAAAGATTTTTGTTTTTACATTGTATAAAAATATGAATTGCTTTTTGATTGATAATTATTAAAAGGATATTTTGAAATTTCAAATGAATTATTAAAATATTTATTGAACTCATTTTCTCCTATTCCATGGAATCATTATTCTAATTTTTAAAAACTTATTTGTTGTAATAAGGCATTTTCTACAATATATATTTTTAGATAAAAACCTTAAATATTATTTAAAAATTTTTTTGCTTAGTAATTTATAGAAAGAATTCATTTACATCTAAATATTATACAACTTTTTTTTGCTGCCTCTCTTTTATTAAAAAATATAATTTTTCATTGCATTAAAAATCAATTTTATTAAAGTTAGTTAGTTCAATTGTTAAAGGATTTTAATTTGAATTATTTGAAATGATTTTAAAAAATATAATACCTTTCTAATTATTTATTATCATATACATTCCTATACATTATACTATTATTTACCTGATATTTGAAGGATATAACTGTTTTTTGTTTCTATTTTTTGCATTAAATCTTGGAGTTTTTTATTGCCAGTGTTGTAATTTTTTTATATCATATTTGTTACCTTCTTATTTTTTGTTTATGCAACTAATATTAAATAAAACTCTTGTATGAATAAAGTTATTTTGTGAGCATATTGTTTTGTGATTTTTAAATTAATGAATACATTTCTTATTGATTTTAGTTATTGTTACTTACAGATATCAAACATTTCAGTTGACTCATTTTCAGTTAAAGTTATGATGAAAGGAGGTCACAGGTAAATATCTATCATGTTTAAAATAATTATAATTATACATACACAATTGAAATGGTAACATTACTCAGGAAGTAAATGATTTTTTTCAGTAAAGGATTAGTTTATCATTAAACTACAAATTTTAAAAATTGTAAGAAAGTTTTTACTAAATTTCCAAATATAATGGTCTATTATTATTTTTAGGTGAATATGTATTACATAATTGATTTTCTGTTCTAATTATAAATTAATTTAAGCTATTAACATTCATGAATAATTAAATTATAAATTATTGATAATAACTTAATTTGAATATTTGATTAAACTTCATATAAAATTTATTGTTATGAATTTTTATGGGATTTTGGTATAATGGCTGAACTCAAAACATGATTAACTTTCTTATATTAGGCAAACATTTTGTTGGGAAATATAAAGATAGTTTGTAAAAAATTAATCATGACAGTTCATTATAATATAAAAATTATTTGGGCAGCTAAACTAAGAAAAAAATTGTTTGAAGTATTTTACAAAACAATCTTGCAGTCATCTTAATAGGACTCTCTTCTCAATTGTTCCTTCAATTCTTGATCATAAATAGATTTGGATAATATTCCAGTCAATTAATAAAAATATGCTTTTAATATTTTATTTGAGTTTTGTGTGAATTCAATAGAACATGAGGCATACTTTATTAATATTCGTTGTTGCTAAAAGAAGGCACAAGTAGTTACATAAACAAATTTATATATGCGGGTGCATGTATGCATTCACACTCTTGTGTGTTATATATGTATGTAATATATATACTTCCATTATGTACTGTCACCACAGCAGTCAAGTGGACATGGTTGCAAGCTTGTAGCTGGTGTTACATTATACTACTGATGGGGGGGACCTGCCTTGTAGAGGGACTGATGCATGTTAAATCTGTCGAGTGTCAAAGTTCTCTAGTTGGTATAGTGAGGAAAATTAGGAGAGTGTGGTGCAGCTCAGATGTCATTATTGTAACTTAAGCAAGGTTCAAAAGTATGAGTTGTGCCAGAAGTCTTCATATAGTTTTGTAATGTGATTTTAATAAACAATCAATGATGTATACCAGGGGCGGCAACCTTTTAACTGTGGCGTGCCAAGCCAATCTACCATTATAATTCACCATACCAAACAGTTGGACATTTTTAAAACAATTTATTTTCTGCAATAATGCATGCAGAGCTAGAGAATAGAGGTCAATAATATAGATTTACAGTTTTTTTTATAAATTAATTTTGCATCATTTAAAGATATTTCTGAACATAAAAATAAACAGCATAAAATATAACTATTTCTTGAAAAAATTAAAATTGTACATATATTATGTATTTTTAAACATTTATTAAAATAAAAAAAAGAGATAACATGAAATATAAGTATTTCCCTTCATTATACTTAAATAAAAAGCTAAGTAAAAATTTTAATGCCAACCTACTGTTTGTACCACTCTACTTTCATATCCCAATCAGGGGTGTAATTTGTGACTTTCAATTTGACACAACTCTGAGCATTCAGTTGTCAAACAATTTCTTTGAGAAATCAAAATATTTTTCATATGAGGAAAGATTTTTGAAGTGAAAACTTCTTTAGCGGCATTGGGCACTTTTTGGTAGGGGAAAATCTTATGGGTTCGCGTCACCGACATGCTCTGACTGGCGCACGCGCAGTGTGCTGGTTCGCCTTAGACACTTTTTGGATGGGTGAAATCTTGTGCGTTTGCGTCACTGACATGCTTATAGTAGTATATCTGTAGCTATGCAGCTGACGTATAGTGCTGTGTGTATCTTATAAGTGAAATTGAATGGATTTAGGGAAAAATTCAATGTGTATATACTGTGCATTGTTGAAATAGTGTTTTTTTATTTGATTATTATTTGAATCGTTTAATTGAAGAATCATTGTGCAGTTCGATACTGAATACTAAATAAATATACTAATATTTTTTAAGATAAAAAATAAATAACAGAAAATTATTTTAAATACTCGTACTCGTATTATTTTGTCCTTTGAAAACTAATATGTTTTTTAAAATTATTTAAAATTTTATTTATTCTGGCGTTTAAAAATTTTGTATTTATTTTCTGATATTTAACCTCTGCAATGCATCATGCAATCCGGATTAGTATTTCACAGTGGCTTATACGTTTTCTTACTACTGTGGTAAAACAGACTTCTAGTTGTTCAATCAATTTATCGTGGATTTTGAAATTAAAAATTTTATAAAACAAAACATATTAATGGTTGCCGTTTATATTTCGCCTGTAAAATCTATGAGACAGATGCAACAAATTTTATTCGAAAATTTGATGATTTTTACAAAAGAAAGTTCTGAAATACTCGAAAAAAGATTTGGCGAAAAATATGATAATGTGCCGATGATTTTATGTGGAGACTTCAATATTAACTTTGCAGATGTTAAACATCTACCACTAATTGAATTTCTAAATAAAACATTTAATTTAAATTTGTCCAATGATCGAAAACTCAGTACTATAATATATAAAACGACGATCGATGCGGTTTTTACGCAATACTTAGATAAATTTCAATCAAACATTTCCTTTTTAACTTTAGTTACCATAAGCCTATTGTATCTTTTTTAGAACAAAATGAAATAATTGAAAGCAAAAAAGTCTAAGTATTGTTAAAATCAATGATGACAGTGATGCAAACAATTAAAATAATGTTAAAAATCAAGTACATTAAAATTTAAGTAAATACAAATACTATCCATCAATAAAATGATTGTATATTAATTGTTATTTCAATTGAATTGTATTTATATTTTGTCATGATCTTGTACAGCCCGCAATATATTTGAATAATAAAAAACCATATAAACATGCGTATAATTGTTGCTCGGAGTGTCAATAGATGTGAAAACCAAATTGTTGATAATTTCAGTTCAAACATTATGAAATTTCAAATTTTAATACTAAAAGTTCTAGGTTTTCACTGCTATTGGCAGTCTCTATAACTGCCATTTTTTTTTTTTTTTTGCTTAGATATGTGAAGTGGAAAGCGGAGTGCATGCATTTTTCTCTCTTCAAACAATTAAATCTCTCCAGCAATAGCATTAAATAATTTACAAAATAGCTGTAAGTTTATCTTTAGAGTTACTTTCAGGTTTTTTTCATTATTCTATGATTGTCTATAATTCTAAAGATATTTGTCAATTAAGGTCAATTAGAAATTTATCAACTTCTATTCATGTAAAAATTGACAAATTTGTTGAGTAGTGCCACGTGCCACTGAGAATTGTACCGCATGCTATAGGTTGCCAACCCCTGATGTATACTAATGATGTCTGTGGTATCCAATCCCTCTACTATAATTATTCTTTCTTAAAGCTATGTTTAAAAAGCAAATAAGTAGGAATTTCAAATTAAAATACAAACCTTTCTCTCTCCTTACACAAAAAATATGTATAAGCTGAAGTAATGCAAAATTAAGTTTATTTAAATATTAGAAATTTGAGATGAAGTTTAAATTAGTAAGTTGTAGTAATATGAAGTTGATTATATACTTTTACTGTCTTATGTATAAGAAAGTGCTGACTGGATGGCTAGTTGGTTTGTCTCTGGCCTTCTGCACCAAAGGTTGCTGGTTCGACCCCGGCCCTAGTCAGTGGATTTTCATGATGCAGAAAATCGACAGCATCCATGTTGTATGATTATGTGACATTTAAAAAAAAATCTTGAGTACCTGTTTGGCTTGGGTGCTCTCGGCAAAATTAAATTCCTAAGTACAATTTCACATCATCATAGCTCATGTGCCTCCCACTGATGAAGAAACTGGAAGTCAAAATTACTTGCAGCAATTAGTATCACCTATATGGTGCTGCACTAAAAAGTGATACCAGCTCTTGGGGAATGTACTAGGTCTGCAAGGTAAAAATACCAATGATAATAGTTTAATGCAGAATCATACTTGCAATGTCAAATACTCATTAAGTGAAGTAATTTTTTCCCATATAAATTTATGTAAAATACAATATAATGTGTATTATGCCCAAAAAAAAAAGGAATGGGAATCATATTTGTATTTTCTTATTCTGCAAAATGAACCAATAAAAATTAAAATAGAAATAAAATCAAAATGATTAGTTTATTACTTAAAATATGTATCAAAATATTTTTTTTTATTTAAAAGCTTTCTAGAAACATTTGAGGAAAATGTGATTATTAGCCTTCCTACCCTGTTGAAAAAATATCACATTTTACCTGCGTGGGTCGAATCAATCCATGCACAGTACGCAAAGATGCTACTGCTTCTAATTATGTTCTTTTTCATTCTGATGTTCACTTGTCACAACATATATATTACATGTTCACTGTTTGTTTTTAAATACATAAACATCATACATTTCCCCTTCAGTGAAATGATCCATTACTTTGGAAATATTCCAATGTGTTCTTTTCCATAAAACATAGGTAGAAATTTTAATGATCTTTTGCACAATATATCAGAAAAAAATATGCTAATTATAAGCAATGTTATATGTTCAATGTTATAAATCAAGCATGTGGGAGGAAACTTTATTTTTCATTATTAGCTGCATATTATGGCATTTGGTAATGGCTTTTTATTTGATGCAAATGGTTGATGAGCTCTTACATAAATACCAAAATCTACAGGGTGGTAAGAATGTTTATAATCTCAGACTTATTTGTTTTATTCTTGCAAACAATCAATTTGAATGCTTTGTTCTTTTTTATGTTAAAATATTGTATTGTCATTATACATGCTTTTGTTAATTTATGGTAAATGTTTTTAAACTAATTTATCTCATTTTTTTACAGGATTTTTAACTTTGGTGTTAAGTTTATTTCATTGCATGTTGAAGTTGGAGAATTTCTTGGGGATGAAATTCTTCCTACTATTTCATCAAAGGTTGAAATAAAAGAAATTACTGCTGCTAGTGATCATGTTCAATTTGGACGATTAGTAAAATGTGGCTTTGAATTTAAGGTATGTTCATAAGGTACAAAATACAGAAATTAAAAAGTATTATTTAGATTAAATTTTCAAAAATTATGTCAATTGCTTCTGTTTGTGATTGTTTGCTTGTTAAAGGATTGAAAATTATATATATGTGTGTATAAATATTAACTATGTACTAAATTACTAAAAGTCTAACCTAATGCAAAACAATAAGTAGAAGTATAACAAGACAGTATATGTCAAAGTTAAGTGGACACAGTATTGGCTGACGTTTAGTCCTAAGAATTAAGACTGTAAAGTTAAAGGTAGAATTATATATATAAATATGCTTTTTTATGTTGGATTGGATTAAAACTTGTATTGTCAAGAATAGTTGTGTGGTTGAATTGGTTGTGCATATCCCAATTAAAAATTGTGTATTACAATAGTTTAAGACTCATTAAACCAAAAATATCAAAATTACTTGAATACTAAAAATTTTCATAATGACATTTTTCAATCTAAAAATTCTTTGAAGTCCCACACCATTCCATTATTAGTTTCTTTTTATTAATTGAAATATCATTGAAATTTTATTTAATGTTTTATGTAAAAATACTTTCATTGTAGTCCAGGAATATCTTATTTCAAAAACCTCTCTGTTTTGGAGGCATTTTGAGAAAAATTAAATTTCAAAAATATTTTAAGAATTAACAAGTGTTGCACATTTACTGTTTTTGAACAGCATTTTATTTATATTTATTATATGTAGTTGATAGTAACACAGTGCTTGAATGATGACAAAGGATAAAATAAATAATATCCTTTATTGTATAACAAAATAAAAGAAAGGTTTTAAGTTTAGAAAAGAAAAATCTACACTTGTAGCTGAATTGGAAAATTGCATTTACATTCTTTGGAATATCAAAATCATAACTGAAAAAATCACTAGAATTCCATTTTTATATACAACTTGGCCACCTGGTGGTTTTACAATCCATGAATATATGCTAATGAGTAAAAAAAAATTCAACACGATTCATGGATCTATGTAAATGAGCCAGCTCAAAATTTTTCCTGCTAGTGAACATGAGAGCAAAAATAAAGGATTTTAATTTAATTAACGAAAAAAGTAATAAGTTAAACTAAAATCCTTAAAAAAGGGAGATTTTTTAAAAGCTCGTTTCCAATAATATTATGTGTTGAAACCTCTACTAACATATTGAAATTTTTCTTTACAATTCATATATTTCATAGCCTATTGTGAATTGTTCATTTAGTAGGAATTTTTCTGTTTTTAAATTTCTTGATCTGTGTATCATATTTTCATTTAGAAAAGACAAAGGTAATATATTTAGAAGTGTAATAAATTTGTGATTTTTAAGTAGAATTTTTCTGTAGGAAAAACTGATTAATTTACAACGTTGAGAAATAAGAGAACTTCTTAAATTTTCTAATATAAAAGATTAACAATAAAGGCAGATTCTAAAATAATTTATTATAGTAATTTGTTAAAACTAGCCATTACCCACTTCACTGGGTTTTTGTGATGTTGTATGACCATATATTGTTTTTAAGTTATTGCTAAGTCGATCTAAACTTTCGATTGAATTTAAGAACATTCTTATGGCCCTTGCACGCCTCATCATTTAAAAAGGAGAGGTCTTAAATTTCTAAAATAAATGAAGTTAATTTACCTTTAATGCTTCTGTGTCTCTCCTCCTTGGGAGTTGATTTCCATAAAATCCTTTCTTAGTGGTCTGCAGGTCTAATAATTTAAAAGTGGGAATTTTTTTTATCTGTAACACCCCTGCAATCCCTTTGGTGGTTGATTTCCTCAAAACTCATTCTAAGTAGACTTCTATTCCCCAAAAGTAACATACTGACCAAATTTCAATTCTCTAGAGGGCATATTTTTGAGAGAAAGTTTTATATTTTTTTAGGGCTAAGTTTTTATATACATATAATTAAATTGGATTTTTTTTTTCAAAGAGTTCTGTGATTATAAAAAATTTCCTTAGCATCTTAAAACATTAAAGAAATGCATATTTTTTCATAGAGGATCAATTTTTATTTTCATATAATTAAATTTAGCAATATTGTAAATATCTGTGTTGGCTTACTCAACTTATCTAACTTATATAAATTTAACTATAAATTTAAAATTTCCTAACAACCCCCCTTCTAAAACTCCTGTTGAAAATGTTAGAAGTGTCCAGCATTCTTATCGATCTATAAATAAAGTAAAAAATATAATTAATACAAAATGGCTACCAATTGGCATTTAAAGGTTTCTCAAAATTAGCATAAAATTGGTTAGATCATCAGAATTTTCGTAAAAATTCTGAAACAGGTTGTTGGTGAGGCCTATAGAATGCTAAAGTAATGCATAAAACAAAAGCATGTGAAATATGTATCATAAGCACAATGTTCTAATATAATAGTCCTCTGGGGGGCTTTTTGAAATCTCCCATTGATAATCATTTTTTGTTTTGTTTTGAATGTTCAGTGTGCAAAATTTCATCAAGGTCAGAACAGTAAAGTTGTAAAACAGTAAGTTTGTATGAATTATTCACATTATATAGATAGATTGATAGAGATGTAAATATAGAGAATATGGTTAATTACATTAACAATAATATTTTTCATTCTCAATCATTTAACATTATATGTTAAGTTAATGCTTAAAATTTCTTAGTTGTATTTTACTAAGTTAAGTTTTTGTTTTGAAAATATCTTCAATTCTGCTTAAATTATTTCAATAAATACTTATGTTTGATTAGTATAATATAATATATTTATTATTCACATTATAAATTACTTAATGTATCTGTTTGTTTGTTTTTGTACTCTATTTCAGGCATCTGATAAACTTATAGATTTGAATTTCAACTTATCTGTGCTTCATATACTATATCAAAAAGAAGTATTGCAGTGCTTTTTGAATGCACTATTTTTTAAAAGTAAAAAAATGAATTTAAATTATGAACCCAAGATCCAAAGGTATTTAAATCTCCATTGAGTATTTTAATCAAAGCAAACATTTTCACTGTAATTAAGCCTTATTTGTGTAAATATTATATTTATTTCAGAAAAAGATCTTTAAATGAATTACTCAATGGATACAAAATAAAAACCAGTGTAGATGTTGATGATATTTGTATTTCCTTTGAAAATACCTGAATGTGAAAAATTTTTGTTTTGGGTTAATTAAAGGCCAAAGCTCATTGGAACATTTAATATGTACGAAAAGTGAGTTTTATTATCAACTCTTTGCAATTATATTAATTCAAATGCAATAATTTTTAAATAGAGATTTCTACATGTATAATTTTGTTTTTATTTTTAGGTGCTCAAATTATTTTGCCATCAAATTCTTCTCTAAATACAGGATCAAGGTATGGATAAAATTTTAAACATTGTTTATGTATATATTTGGTAATTGTTTCCAAAATCTGTGTGCAGTCCTTTGACTGTAGGTGTGAGAGGGTTCAAGTAAGAATCAGACATTTCTCAATTTAAACAATTTTATTTCCTTTTCCCACTTATTAGACCTGAGAATGCACTCCAATAACTAAACCTGAGGAGCAATAAAACTTATTAATTTAACGGTAATATAAACAATAGTACTTATTTACTCTTCTGAGCACTCTTGCTTCAACACTTGCTTAATCTTTCCTTCTTGAATTAACAACACTAAGTGCCACCACCGGTCGATAACACTACGCTCTCTTCTTCTACTCAATTTTTAACCATCATACTCCAAGACTAGCTCTTAAATAAAAGCTTGCATTAATATAAAACCAAGTCATCTATATGGAAAGCAATTTTCAACTAAAATCACAGTTAAAAAGGGTATTTCACCCAAGAGGATTAGTAGAAGCATGAATAGAGTCCATTATATCTATACCAAATATTTCATACTTATTTACTAATACAGTTTATTCCACTTGCTTAAGTTACTTGATAATTTAAAGAGCAGTTATTTGGCAAAATCTCATGGAATAGAATCCAATCTAAATTAAAACATAATTTAAATATTTAATTGATACCACAGCTATTATGAACATTGAGATTTTCTTACATTGGAAAATTTTATACTTTATTGCACGGAAGATCTGCATAGGTACAAAGGATTAACAGAACCAATTTCAACAAAATTATAGAATCTGAAAATTACATCATAAAAGATCTGCAATATAATTTATATCAAAGTAATCAAATGGGATAGAATTCTTAAATATAGATAGCACAAAAAAAACAAAAAAAATTTATAACTTGGTGCTCACAGAAGAATTTTTAATGGCTTGGAAAAGCAAACATCCATTATAAAAGGAATACAACAAAATGGAGTAAAAAACAGAAAACTATATATATATTGCTGAAGCATTTATTTTTGTGTTCTTTTGAGATTGGAAACATGATTCACCTCAAATGTAAGTATTTTTCAAAATTGATCAGTGAAAAAA
>BMAO01035272.1:0-82910 GCA_019973975.1 Trichonephila clavata
TGTTTTGTGCTATTGTGTGTGCTTCTCGTTGAAAGAAATCTGTTGTATTATTCACTTGAGATAATTTTGATTTACTCCTAAAGGACCTGTTTGTGACATCTGAAAGTCATTCAACAGCGAAGCAAAATTCTTGTTGTGTTTATGCATTAATTATTGGTCTCTGCGAGAAGTTTCACAAGAAAGATAATTCCTGCTTATTTTTGAGTTTGGGTCCCTTCAGGAAGGAATGATACCACATCACCTCCTCGAGATATGAGATGAATAAAGTAAATGGAATAGATTTTTTTTTGTAATAATAATAATTCTCTTTTAGTTAATCAAGTTTTTTAGTAAATCGAATGACATAATTAAAAATTTTCACTAAAGAGAGTGTTACCTTGGCTTCTTTAGTCGAATAGAATCTCATTAACATGATCTTCATAATCATTTTTACCAAACGAACATCCGTAAAATTAGGTTCATAATTACGCGCCAGGTGTGGGGATTACAAATGACTGTGATTGGTTATAGAACCGAGAGTTATTTCGATTTATCTACGTACTGCGCGCTCGGTATAAAACCAAAGACGTAATAAAAAATCCATTCACAAAAATACTTTTCAAAATTCCTTCTTCCTATTTCATATTTCTCCCCACAAATTTTAAAGAGATGACATTCTTATCCTAATTAACTTTGCTTGCTATAAGGGCTTCTTCCCTATAGCTAATGTAACTATTAATTTCATCTCCACCTCCTTTTCTTCCTTTTCATTTCCAATTTTGAGGGTAAGCCCAGGGCTTAACTTTTCTGAAATTGGAATCCCAGACAACTCAAACAAGACTGGTATTGCAACTGCAGATGTTCCAACCTGAGTTTCCAGAGATCACAAGCTGAACTTCGGCTGCAGCTAATCAACCGTGCCGAGTGTGGTTTTGGAGAGGCTTTGCAAAATTTATTCCACATTGAATTTCAGAAATAAAAAGACCTTAGACATTGAAGTGTAAAACCTATAAAGATTGTCAAAAAAGCATGCAATACAATACAATTAGCATTTAATATCAATCTGAATTCCAAATTGTAAATATTACATGTGTTGGTAATATTTTTAAAGATAAGAATTCAATTTTAGTATTAATAGTAATTGGTGAAAAATAAGCTTAAAGGTATCCATTTGTGGCGTGAGGCACTAGCTATAATTGTTGACTTAGGCTTGAACATATGATACAAACTAGCAACATTTCGTGTTGAAGGGGATTCCATTTCTCGGCTAAGCTTTTAAGCGCACTATAGATCGGTAGTTCATGCTATATGTCAGAGGAGGCAAGGTCAACAACTACCACGGAAGGGAGTCGGAAGTGATAAGTAGAAAATACACTCACTTGATGAGATCGAGAACGACCGTCGTGAAGTCAATGTTGCCCGTGGCCACAGCGTGCAGAGCAGCGTCTCGCACCTCGACGTCTGGACGCTGGATGAGCATGCGCACCATCGACTCGTGTTGTCTTTTCAGGGCAATATGAAGAGCACTCAGCCCTTTGTAGTTGATGCAATTCACGTTCATAGAGCGGTGTTCCTAACAAATGAAAGTCACAAGTAGCTAAATTTCCCAAATTTCAAATCGTTTATCCTACTTATAGAGCAACGTGATTTCACATTTGAAACATTTCCTCAAATACTTATAAATAGCCATCAAAATCGATTGGTTATGGTCACGAACTCTTGGCTCCGTCAAGTCGAGGGCTGAAATACTGGTTCTATTAAGGATCTGCTGTGCAGAGTGGTTGATGGGCTTGAATCTGCCGAAGCTCTTGTTCGCGAAGGTGTGGGAGAATGGGATGTCAGCTTTAGCATCGTTACTTGACAGTGGTTCAAGTAACGAGATCCTTTGCCAACAGTCCTCGTGCTGCTTCTAACTGCAACGTAAATGGAAACAAGGAAGTCGTAAAATTATTTTCGTAGTTGAAATAACTTTTTCTCAGGTGCCGGAATAAAATTTCTTTCGCGCGTGTTTTCTAAGGGGCTCTCGTGGATTTGTTCGGTCTTTCATTTAAATGTTTTTTAAATAAATAATTTGTTTAACTCGATAATTGGTTTTTCTCATAATTTAGTCCAATGGCAATATCAGATAACTTAACTAAAAAATGATTGTGCCCAATCATTTATTTAGATGTCATTAAATTCCCCCCCCCCTTTTTGAAAAGACGAAAAAAATTGGTAGAAAAGATAATTTGTGTTGAAAAAGGGGTTCCTTCCATGCAGTGGCGAAGCGTGGGCTTCCGCCGTCTGGGGCCGACTGGAAATTTGTCGCCTCTGTATTTTAATTATTAGTCAAGAAAATTAGTAAAAGTAAAAAAAAGCAGCTTTAAATTTTTTATTAATTAAAAATGCACTTTTTGTGTTTTTTTTCATTGAAAAATCTTTTAAACAACTGTCACACACACACACACCACACAATATCAATATGTATTTCATGTCCAATTGCCAGAATAGCTAAATTTGTCATACTTAGCATGGACATAGTCGATCTGAGTGTATACGCAAATTACATATATTTGTAATATATATATATATATATATATATATATATATATACATACATATATATACACATATACACACACACACATATATATATACACATATATACACACACACACATATATATATATATAGTTAGTTTTTCAGTTTTAAATTCACATAATTTCAACTATAAAACTAGAATAAAATTAGACACACATTTATACATGCTGCCTTAAGAATGGATAAGAATTTTAAATAAAAAATGTAGGTATATTGTTAACGCATTATTCTCTGTTATTTGTTGATGATGAACGCATTTACTGTGGGCGAGATAAATCCAAATAGCTGTCCTTATTAGAAAAATCTTCCACGCACGCTATGCTGGAATCTAGTGGAGAGTTTCGTTCGTTAATGACCTTTTGTTAAGATAAAAGGCTTGCCGACAAATTTTACGGTATTCATTTTCTTATAAGATTAATTTACTACTTATTTATCTTGTGGTGTTATGAACTCTGTATACAATTATTGGAATCTAGCTGAATAACGTAGTACTCATGTTGCTTTAGGTAGCGGTGTGAATAAAAGATTAATCAGTCAATCAGCTAAACAGTTCTTCAGATGTTGATTGAATGCGGGATGCTACGTGTAGCTAGGCCTATCTGGCATTCTATTTTGGAAAGTGTCTTCAAGCCAAAGTGTCAAGCAGTGCAAAAAATATACAACATCAGACATTACCTTAAGTAAACAGGGTCTAAACCGTGTCTAATTAATTACCGAGACCAGTGACGTCTGCATTAGTAGAAACAAGCAACATTACGCTACGTGTGCGCACACAACACAGCTTAGCAAATTTATGGATGCAATGATGCAAAAAAGACCAATTCTTGGCGAATTACTTATTAGAATAACACGGCATTGACTGTGCGGTGCCTCTAATGGATTCATGAACCTATCAATTGGCGGGAAAACATCGGTTGATTACATTTAATAAAAACTGATGGTAGGGTTCGAGTGTTGTTGGAGCTCAACGAGACCATGGATTACACTATTGACAGGGCACCTTGAAAGCTAGTAATGGCTTCCAAAGAACTAGACTGCTTTTAAGCAATAGGGACTGGGTCCTTTAGTATAACTGAACCAATTGTTGACTGGAAATGGTTATGTTAAGCTATTTGGGGACTATTGCAACAACTTAAAGAATTTCATGTACCCAAACAGCAAACGAATTTTTCAGAATGTGCTTTGTCACTGGGCCAAAATAATTCGTGTTTGACTGAAAAACATTCAGAACAATTCCAGCGAATGATTTGGCTGCCTACAGCACCAGATATGAATCTCATCGAATATATATACGGGACACAATTAAATGGTCGCATTAAGCACAGGTAACACTTTCGCAATTATGGACAGTTGTCAAGGTTGAATCTAGCGACTTTCGACGACTTTTTGAGTCAGGTCGAGATGTTGCATGATTTTTTTGGCACCTCAGTGCATTGTAAAGAAGAATTTAAAACATGTATTTTCAAAAATAAACAATTTTTGTACTTTCGCAAAGCAATTGTATCAAACAAAAGGGAAAAGACATCTTGGTTTTTATGATATTCATACTCGTTCCATTTCCGAGGTTCATTCTTGTCATCATTTGCAGAATAACGTATTTCTAATGTTATATTCTAATTAATTGTAGTCAAAAACGTATTTTTGGCTTTCTCTCTTACATTGAGAAATGTTTCGACCGATGCCGTGTCTCCCCTTTCGACAAGCTCGAAGAATCTTTCTTCACTGCCCACCAGCTGGGCCAAAGGAAGGCTGGCTTTCCGCTCTTCCAATTTCTCCACACTCGAGACCTGGGGTACATCTTTTGAACCCTTGCGCTTTGGCTCTTTAGGCGGAGGGCCAGGTGTCGGGTTTTTTTTAGACATGGAATTCTAAAGAAAAAGAATAGATCATATATATATGTAAATAATAATCATTCACTAAATTGCCATGAATGCAATAAGGCAAAGCAATAAATTTAAATGTGATTAGACAGTATGAGTCACAAAATAAACAAATAAATATGAAGCAACCTTACACTGAAAAAAAAAAGGATAATTTTAGCATTGGTTAAACTTAAAAACCTTTGAAAGAGGTAAATTAAATCACTTTAGATTCGGATTATTGAAAAAGATAAAATAGTTTAATTAAGAGAAAACATCGGAAATATCAATTTAAGAAAACCCATGTTGCATAATGGAAAACGAAACGTTCAAAAGAATACTTTTTATGAAGATTCATTCGAACGACAATTGTAATTTCCCCTCATAGAGTAAATAAACGAATAAATACAATCGTAATCATCCTACCATGCAGCATAAATTTTGGCATTCACAGATGTGCATGATTGCTACGTGGATTTGGGATCGAGGGGCTTATGCTAGCAGTCTCCAAGAGCAAAACGGTACTTTAAGAGCGATGAAAGTGTGTTGTAGAAAAAACACTTTTGAAACACAGGACGCAGCAGCAAAATAAATCCCAGAAGACCTTCTACAGTCCTCAGACACAACTATCAGTGTCTAAAAATACAAATACGTAATAATTAAGATTATTCGCAAGCACTCGCTGGCTCGATGCAGAAACTAATCGCTAGACGACTTTTCAATGTTCAAAACAATACTCAGTTTTAGCGAGTGACTTCTATTTATAAGCTGCACAGATCTTTCTAAAAAGATCCGCTAACGTTATAGGTCGTGATATTAATAGATTTCTCTACTAATTTCCAGAAAAATCCATATGTATCTATAAGTCGCCAAGAATTCTGACAACTTGGCTCTATCGCCAACATTTTGCCAAGTTTCCATTGAACCACCGTTATAATGTAAGGAACGTGATTTATATCAATAAACAAATCTATAATATAAAAATGAATCGCAAAATGTGTTGGTAAGCGCATAACTCAACAACGCCTGGACCAATTTGGCCAAATTATTTTTTAAAATGTTCGTTGAAGTTCAAGGATGGTTTTTACGGCGAGAAAAATTATAATAATTGCTGGAAAAACCCTAAAAATAGCCCTTTTCTTTTTCCCATACAAACGTTTTGTAACTAAAACGTAGTCAATTTGAGCTTTATTGCTATGGTATAAAGTTCATATTAAATTACAAGCACTCACTGTTGTCTAAGCAATGTAGGTGTGTTCCTAACGTCAAAGATCATATCTATCAAAACAATGTGCGTGTGTGCGTTGGAGCACAGAATACATAGTTGGAGGAGTTTAATGTCGTGTTCCGAAACTCGCGTTTCTTTTGTATTAGTTTCGGCACGCGAGATAAAATGCATCAGTTTCCACGTCATTACATCAGTCAAACAAAAATCGCGTTACCAACAGTGTTTTATTATTTTTAATATCCAAATTTTAAATAAATAAAACAATTCGTACGGCTTAAAGGATTTGACTTCAAGTCATATTAAATTTTAAAAAAAAATTGTCTGTTACCTAATCTACTGAGTTTGCTTTTGTCAACTGATACACGAAACAAATTCGTATATCGTGTTTTGTGCAGAGTGTTTAGTTAGTTAGTGTTTGTTTAGTTCGTGTTTAGTGAAAAAATAATTTATATTTGATATGCCTCCTATAAGACGAAGCAATTTAGGTAGAAGAACCAGAAATGCTACAAACCAAGCTAATTACCGATCTAATCGTACTGCACAAGAACGTGACGACGGAAATGAACGTGAAAGAATTCGGATATCACAAACGCGTGAAGCGCGAGCGCGACATTCAACTAATAATCGCGCAAGTTTGAATCGAGCTGCTTTCAGTTACGATGTGTCAATTGACTACAGTAACTACCAATGTGTTGTTATTGGTTCTATGAACTCGGTTTGCTCACACTGTAAGGCATTAAAATACAAAAACGAAGCCAATGGACTGTGTTGCGCAAATGGTAAAGTGAAATTGATACCATTGGATCCACCTCCAGAACCATTGTACTCATTGGTTTCAGGAATAGGAACAGATTCTATACACTTTTTGACACATATCCAACAATATAACAATTGCTTTCAAATGACTTCATTTGGGGCAACAAATGTAGTTCGGGAAAATTTTATGCCAACTTTCAAGGTATGTATTATAGCAGTTACTCATAATTATTTTAGCGAACAAAATTTTCTGTCACCAAAGTTAAGATGTGTCACTAATCTTCAATTTCTTAATCATTACGAAATATATCACTTAGTCATCATATTATATGGTGATTCAGTTTCAGTGACACTTTTATTATATTTTATATTTGATAGATATTAGTTAAAACTAAATATATACTTTTTAAGATCAAATATTACTCAAGTTTGATCACTGACAATCCATTAATTTATACCCCACCATAATATTTTTTTTTAATTTACAGATACAAGGGCAAATATATCACAGAGCAGGTTCACTGTTACCAGTGTCAGATAGCGACAACAAATTCCTGCAAATTTATTTTATGGGCAATTCACCACAAGAAATTGATCTGCGTTGTGCACATAACAATTTAGTAAAGAGGTCTATTGTAGAACAATTACAAACTTTATTTCATCAACACAATCAATTGATTATATTGTTTAAAACTGCACTGGATCTGATGCCATCCGATAATCACAAAATTGTAATCAGAGCTGATAAAACACCTGCAGGTCAACATACAAGACGTTTTAATGTACCAACTATTGATGAAGTTGCTATCGTTGTAGTTGGAGAAAACTTGGAATCCCGTGATATTGTTTTACATCGTCGGAATGATCAATTACAACGTATAAAGGAAACACACCGCTCATATGATGCACTGCAATATCCCATTATATTTTGGCAAGGTGAAGATGGCTACGATTTCTCAATAAAAATGATAAATCCCATTACAGGTAACTAAAATATTAGTTTAGCTATGGCGATAATATCTCAGTCACTATATTATGTATTTTAATTTTATATTTGAATGTTATTAAAACAAAATCTATTTACAGGTTCTGAAACCAACAAAAAAGTCAGTTCAATGAACTATTATTCATACCGCCTAATGATTCGGGAAAATGAAGATAATCACATATTAAAATGTCGGCGATTATATCACAAATATGTTGTTGACATGTATGTTAAAATTGAAACGGAGAGATTAACATTCATCAGGTTGAATCAAACCAAACTCCGATCTGAAGAGTATATTCACCTTCGAGATGCGATTAATACTGATGGAAATGCACAGAATGTCGGTCGGATGACTATTCTTCCAGCAACATACATCGGAAGCCCTCGGCATATGCACGAATATGCTCAAGATGCCATGTCGTATGTTCGTCATTATGGTACAGCAGATTTGTTCATCACATTTACATGCAATCCGCAATGGATAGAAATCAAGCAGGAGTTATTCCCTGGGCAATCACCCATTGATCGTCATGATATTACAGCCAGAGTCTTTAGACAAAAGTTGAAATCTTTAATGGATTTCATCGTAAAACATTATGTGTTTGGTGAGACACGCTGCTGGATGTATTCTGTGGAGTGGCAGAAACGAGGATTGCCACATGCACACATTTTGATTTGGTTGGTTGAAAAGATAAGGCCAAATGAAGTTGATGCAGTGATATCAGCTGAAATCCCTAATGTACAAGTAGATCCTGGATTGCATGAGGTAGTTATCAAAAACATGATACATGGTCCCTGTGGAACTCTTAATCAAAATTCACCGTGTATGATGGATGGTAAATGTTCAAAACAATATCCACGGACATTAATATCGGAAACAATTACTGGTAATGACGGTTATCCATTGTATCGTCGCAGATCGACAGCAGACAATGGAAAATCAACAATTGTCAAATTAAATCAAAAAGATATTGAAATAGATAATCGTTGGATTGTTCCATATTCACCCATTTTATCAAAGACATTCAAAGCACACATCAACGTTGAATCTTGCCATTCAGTGAAATCTATTAAATACATTTGCAAATATGTAACCAAAGGGAGTGAAATGGCTGTGATTGGAATTGGTGCAGAGAATTCCAATGATGAAGTTACCCAATACCAAATGGGCCGCTATGTCAGTAGTAATGAAGCAGTTTGGCGAATATTTTCTTTTCCTATTCATGAGAGACACCCTTCTGTTGTTCACTTAGCTGTGCATTTAGAAAATGGACAAAGAGTGTATTTTACAGCACAGAACGCAGTACAAAGAGCTGCTCAGCCACCATCTACTACATTAACCAGTTTTTTTGAGACATGCCAAAACGATGATTTCGCACAAACATTGCTATATTCTGAAATGCCAAAATATTATACCTGGAATCAATCCTTAAGGAGATTTATACGACGGAAACAAGGAAAACCAGTTCCAGGATATATAGATGTATATTCCACCGATGCGATTGGCCGGATTTATTCAGTACATCCAAGCAATGATGAATGTTTTTATTTACGACTGCTATTAGTCAATGTACGTGGCCCAACATCATTCCAACAGTTACGAACTGTTGATGGTGAATTGTGTGGATCCTACAGAGAAGCCTGTCAACGTTTGCAATTGCTTGAAAATGACGCTCATTGGGATCAAACTCTCAATGATGCTGTAATATCATCACACGCTCATCAAATACGAACATTGTTTTCTATAATCATATCTACATGCTTCCCATCAAACCCAATTGATTTGTGGATCAAGTACAAAGATTATATGTGTGATGATATTTTGTATCAAATACGGAATAGAATGGGAAATCCAAATATACAAATAAGTGAAGAAATTTACAATGAAGCATTGATTTCAATTGAGGACATGTGCTTGATAATGTCAAACAAACTATTAATTCAATTAGGCCTGACCGCGCCCAATCGTCCAATGCATGACGCTTTTAACCAAGAGTTGCATCGAGAAAGACTGTATGATCTCAACACTTTGAAAGAATTAATTCAAACAAATCTTCCACTGTTAAATGAACAACAGAAGTATGTATTTGAAACTCTTATGAAAGTAACAAATGATGAAACTGGAGGGATTTACTTCTTAGATGCACCTGGTGGTACAGGAAAAACTTTTTTGATTTCATTAATATTAGCAACAATTCGCTCACAAAATAAAATTGCACTTGCACTCGCTTCGTCGGGAATCGCAGCAACTTTGCTTGAAGGTGGTCGAACAGCCCATTCAGCACTAAAATTGCCATTAAATATGCAAAGCAATGAAACTCCAACCTGCAACGTTTCGAAGAACTCTGCAATGGCAAAGGTTTTGCAGCAATGTAAATTGATTGTTTGGGATGAATGCACGATGGCACATAAAAAATCTTTGGAGGCTTTAGACAGAACCTTAAAAGATCTACGGAGCAATAATAACCGATTTGGTGGTGCAATGATTTTATTAGCAGGAGATTTTCGTCAAACATTGCCAGTGATTCCACGATCAACGCCAGCTGATGAACTCAATGCATGTCTAAAGTCCTCCAATTTGTGGAAACATGTCAAAGTACTTCATTTAAGCAAGAATATGCGTGTCGAGTTGCAAAATGACCAATCTGGAAACATATTCTCTAAACAACTCATTGACATTGGTAATGGCAAATTTCCTATAGACATGTTGACTGGCTGCATTAACTTTCCTCAAAGTTTTTGTCAGTTAACTCGATCAAAAGATGAACTTATTCAGAAGGTGTTTCCAGATGTTTCTCAAAATTACAGAAACCATGATTGGTTGAGCGAACGAGCTATACTGGCTGCAAAAAACATAGATGTAAATGAATTAAATTTCAAAATTCAAGAACAAATTACAGGCGAATCGAGGATATATAAATCAGTTGATTCGGCTACTAATCAAGATGATGTAGTCAAAACTATCCACCGGAATTTTTAAACTCGCTGGATTTGCCAGGATTGCCACCTCACAATCTTCAATTAAAGGTTGGATCGGTGGTTATAATGTTGCGAAATATCAACCAACCGCGTCTTTGCAACGGTACACGGTTAGCGATAAAAAAATTACTAAACAATGTGATAGAAGCAACTATACTCAAAGGAAAGTATAAAAGAGAAGATGTTCTCATACTGCGCCATCCCAATGATTCCGACTGATGTGCCATTTGAGTTTAAACGACTACAGTTTCCAGTGCGGCTTGCTTTTGCTATGACTATAAACAAGTCCCAGGGGCCATCATTAAGTGTTTGTGGTATTAATCTAGAAAACCCATGTTTCTCACATGGTCAATTGTATGTTGCCTGTTCCCGTGTTGGAAAACCATCAGATTTGTTTGTCTATGCGCCAGGTAATCAAACAAAAAACATCGTATATCACAAAGCACTACAATGATAATAATAATAATTATGATTCACATGATTAACAATAAAGCGATTACTTACTTTTAAATCCTTATATATGTTTTATTTAATTATTTTTTAATCACAACGCCCTATCACCAGGGTGACGGTTCTGTTCAGGAGAATTTTTTAAAATACGTAGGCACAAAAACTGCCACATTACAAATCTTTTTGACAGGACGAAGTCTGTCAGGTCAGCTAGTTGTAAATAATTTCAATATAAAAAAGTTATGCTGCGATAACTATCTATATACATTAGATACTGATGATAGCATTGAGTTATCAGTGCTCAGTGAAGTAGCCTTTATTTTTTATTACAGCCTCACATCGATGTTTCATTGAGCTGAAAATAGTCTTAAATTCTTTCTTTGTTTTTACATGATGCCCGGAAACAATTATATTATCAATTAGTTTGTTTTTATTTCATAGGTGCCTCTTTCGGTCAAGAGTTTTCAAACATTGTCACAAGTTTTTGATAGAATTAGGGTTAGGACTATTTCCTGGCCAGGACAACAACTCAGTGATCTTAGAACGACACTAGTCTTTCAATCCCTTTATTGAGGGGTAAGGAGCCGAATTTTACTGAAAAATAAATAAAGCATTGTTCGTAAATAGATTGAAGGTAGGAGTTTGAATTCTAGAATGGTGCCAATGTATTTCTGACATTTAGTGTCCCATCGATGATATGAAAACGACATATACCATATGCATGACCAAATCAAAAAACTATGTGGGTATTTCACAGTTGTCTGGATGCAGTCAGGATGTAGCATTTCTCCTATTCTACGTCTTACATATTTTCTGACATCTCTACCGTACAAGATATCTTAGTTTCATCCCTCCATATAACTAGTGAACACTAACCATTTGTCCAATTAATGTGTTCCTTTTACTACTGTAATCTTCTTTAACTCTGCTGTAAATATATATGGTTTTTTCGAGGAATTCTACTTCTTAGTCTAACATCTGCTGATCTTTTCCTGCTAGTTTTTGAATTGACAGAAATACCAGCATCATTCAAACCCCTTCTGAGGCCGTTGATGACATTCTTCTATATTGGAGACATAGTATTTTTGTTCTTCTGTCATTAACAGATGCGGTGCACTTTTTTCGACCTTTTACTGCTTTATTGTTTATTAAATTTTTCACCTGACATCTTGAAAAAAACTCCAGATGTAGTCACAGAACCACCCACCTAATTTACAATTTTAACATAGGAAAACCACTTTCTCATAAAAAAATCTCTTTTTGGGTGTCCAATTGACTCTTTTATTTACTTTTTGACTAAATATCATTGTTGTCTTGGCTAGGAAACAGTCCTGATCTCAGTACTATCGAAAACTTGTGGCACCGTTTGAAAACTCTTGATCAAAAGTGGTACCCATGAAATAAAAGGGGGAACAATTGAGGGGACAATTGTTTCCCGACATCACGTAATAACAAAGGATGAGTTTAAGACTATTTTTAACTCAATAAAACATTAGTGTGAAGCTGTAATAAAAAATGAAGGATACTCACTGAGCACTGATAACTCACTGCTATCATCAGTATTTAATGTATATCGATAGTTATTCCAGCACAACTTTTTTTACATTGCAAATATTTTAAATCTGTCTTTGTAATGAATACAGAATTAAATTTTCTTTAAAATGATATGTAATACTTTATATTTGGTACTGCCTAACATTTTTTATAAGCATACAAACTTGAAAAACATAACAACTTTAAAAAGTTAGCGTTGATGTTGTTTAGCGTTAATTTTTAAAGAACTACAAGCATATGGGAATTTTGCCTCCAGTTTTGTGAATATTGCATTAAATCAAACAAGTTAGTTTGCAGTGATAATTACTTCTCATAATTGTTTAGATCAGGGGTCTCCAAACTTTCCAGCCTTAGGGCCATACTGATTACTCCAGTAAGTTCCGAGGGCCAAAACCATATTATCATTGTTGCCGGTGGTAAAAAGTGAAATAGTCCACTGATGGAAAAAAAAGTCCGAAAAAGTACGCAACGTTTAAAAAAGGCTGCAAATATCGGACTAAAGTCCGCAAAACGGCATATTATTAATTTTCCTGTCATTATCTGTAATTTCTAGATTAGTCGTAGAGTACGAGCCATGAGGAGTAACGTGACACGACATCTGGTGGACACAAGCGGAAATAGGTAGTACCTTCTATCGCTAACAGATGGCGCTAATAGCACGTACAGAATAATCTCGTTGGTTCGAGAAAGTTCTGGTGTCTTCCACTCACTTCTAGATGGCAGTAATTGGAATATATAAGAAGGCTAGTGGCGCAACCACAAGTCAATTCCTATGACACTGTTGTGAAATAAAATAGTGCGTACCTCCTTAAAACGTGTTTGTGCGTGTTTAAGTTTAAGACATCTTTGTAACAGTATTTTGATTTGAATTGTTGCTTTTGTGTGTGATTTAGTAGTATGGAAAAGAAGCGAAAAATTGATAGTGAATGCAGAAAATTCAAAGATCAGTGGAACATTCAGTATTTCGTAATTGAGTCCAGTAACAAGGCGCTATGTTTGATTTGCAATGAAAGCATAGCCGTTCTCAAGGAATATAACATTAAACGTCATTATGAAACAAAACATTTTCAAAATTACTCAAAATATACAGGAAGTTTGCGGACAGAAAAATTCGAAGCTATGAAGCGCGGATTGAAATCGCAGCAATCTTCATTTACAAAACTCAAAACTGAACAAGAGGCTGCAACTCGTGCCAGCTTTCGTGTGGCTCTTGAAATTGCAAAACGTGGAAAACCATTCACCGATGGAGAAATGATCAAAGAATGCATAATTGCAGTAGCCAAAGAAATGTGCCCTGAAAAGGTAAATTTATTAAAAACTGCCAGTATGTCAGCAAACACTGTGGCTCGAAGGGTAGAAAACATCGCTGAAAATATATCCTCTCAACTGTTCGACAAAAATGGACACGTTGAGTGGTTTTCTTTGGCCTTGGATGAGTCAACGGATGTGTCAGATACTGCTCAGGTGTTGATTTATATTCGAGGAGTAGATAAAAGCTATGAAGTGCATGAAGAACTGCTTGACAACTACTGGTAGAGATATTTTTAAAGGAGTTGAAATGGCTATTAATCAAAAGAACCTTCGATGGAAAAACTTGAAATGTATTACAACTGATGGAGGCAAAAACATGAGTGGGAAAGATAAAGGAGTGGTCGCTCTTGTGTCAAAGGCTGTAGAAAATGACGGTGGTTCAAAACCATTAGTCTTACATTGTATCATTCATCAACAGTCGTTGTGCGGAAAATGTTTGGATATGTCTGAAGTTCTGAAACCAGTCATATCAACTGTTAATTTTATCAGATCTTTTGGGCTGAATCACCGACAATTCCGACAATTTATTGAAGAGATTGGAGAAAATGACTTACCTTATCATACTGCCGTACGTTGGCTTAGTTGTGGGAAAGTCCTTCAGCGCTTTTTTGAACTTCGAGCAGTGATCGAAATTTTTTTGAATGAAAAGCATCGCCCTCTTACTGAATTACAAAACAACGCATGGCTGTGGAAGTTAGCATTCTATGTTGATTTGACAAAATATGTGAACGAACTGAATTTGAGATTGCAAGGAAAAAACCAGCATCTTCCTGATTTATACACTAATATCAAATCATTCCGGAAGAAATTGATACTGTTTCAATCACAACTACGAAGTAAATGTTTTTCACATTTTAAAACATGTGAAATATTCAGCCACACCACTGAGACTGAGTTTCCTATCGATTTTGCAATCGAAACTTTGAGTGCTTTGAAAATAAATTTTGATACTCGTTTCTCGGACTTTGATGCCATTGCGAATCAAATTAAGATTTTTCAGAATCCTTTTGATACTGACATTGAAATCCTAGCCCCGGAACTTCAAATGGAAATGATTGATCTACAGTGCAGTGATATAATTAAGAACAAATATCAAAACTCATCTTTGTTAGAATTTTATAAGAGTCTTCCACTGACACAATTTGATCATTTGCATAAATTTGCTCGTGGGCTGTTTTCTGTTTTTGGTACTACTTATTTGTGTGAGAAGACCTTCTCAAAAATGAAGTACATAAAAAATGTTTACAGATCAAAATTAACTGATGAGCATCTTAAATCTCTTTTAATAATTGGTACAAGTAAAATTAGTCCACAACTACAAACTATTGTCAGTGGAAAATCTCAATTACATAAATCTCATTAGTATTTCATATGTCATTATGCTTGTTATAAGTTATGTTTTTATTTAAAATGTATAAAATGTTAGTTGGATTCATTTCAATAATTTGTTAGTTATTATATACTGAAGTTAAATTTTCTGCATATTATACATGTCTTTACTCATTACAATTCTGTGTTTCTTTATCCAACTTATCACAAAAACAATAACAATAAGCCTACAACAATGTTATGAGTAGTTAGCCCATGACCATATCAATGTAGATGTCAAATTAATAATTATTCAACATAAAATTAGAATACTTCAGTAAACTAAATTTAATTTGCTATAAAAAAATATGTTCTCTAAAAGGAGTTTTCAAGTATGCTAGCTCTCCGCGGGCCGGATGTGGCCCTCGGGCCGTAGTTTGGAGACCCCTGGTTTAGATGATTCCGTGAGATGGAGAGCCGGGGTTGGTAGGCTTGAAGTTGCCAGTCTCAAGCGGAGGTGGCTCGATAGTTACAAATGGCTCCAAAGTAGTCTCTCTCTTATGGAGTCAATTCCTAATAAGTGATACTCTTACCAGGAAGGTCGGCCAAGGTTGTCGCTCAGGATCGTTACCTGGTATTACGCGTACGACGACATAGGTGGACAACGGCTTCTCAGCTTGCTCGTGACCTTGCTGCTGTGTTTGGCAGAAGAATTTCCAGGCAAACAGTCTACAGACGTCTTGCAGAGACTGACCTTTACCCTCGGCTTCCAGTTTGGTGCGTCCTTTTAAGTGTATTCAGCAGGAAAGACCGTATATTATTATACAGCTGAAAAGCATCAGTTGTGGACACCATAAGAATGAGGGCGCGTTCTTTTCAGTGATGAGTCGAGATAAAACATACAAAGTGATTCTCGTCGAGTATTCGGCTGGAGAGAAAATATGGAGCTCGCTTTCGTTATTCCTATACAGCAAAAATCGACAGTTTTTGTGGCAAAAGAATCCTTGTGTGGGGTGGCATAATGTTGGGCAGTCGTTCACCACTGCACGTTTTCGATCCGGGTACTGTCAATTCACAGTGTTATAGAGATGAGATCCTGGATGCCGATGTGAGGTTTTTCTGGGTGCTTTGACTGCAGACTACATTTTTACAGATGATAATGCGCGGGCACATAGAACTCACATTGCTGATGATTTTCATGAAGAAGCGGATATTCATCGTATGAATTGGCCCTCGGGGTATCCGGGTCACAATTCTTTTGAATATGCTTAGGATGGTCTAGGAAGAACCATTTCTCAGCGTAGCTCTCCTCCCAGGAATTAAAAGTTCAACTTTTGGAAAAACAGACTTTGTTGTCAAAAACACTTATTGACTCCCTCATAAACAGTATGGCATCTCGTTGTGAGACTTGTATAGCAATATATAGTGGTTACAGTTCATATTAGACAGATTTTTCCCGAGGTAAATGCTTTATCTCAGATTCATGATTTCACACTTTTTGATGTGACTTGTATCATATTGATATGGCTTAAAATATTTTCCAAATCGTTATGTTGACACAGAGATCGTTATTTGGCACAGAGATATATTGCAATGTCTTTCTGACATTGTAATAAATCTCTGTTCCAAATTTCGAGACAACATAACAAATAGTTCATAAGTTTTCATAAATTTTATGTTTGTGACCTTAATTTTGGACATGATAGTAATATTTAAGTACTAAAAGATGTACTTAATAAAAAATCAATTAATTCTTCAAACTTCCTGTAATAGAAGTAAATACGGGGGAAGCATGTTATAATTTTCATTAAGTGTTTTAAACTTTGTCAAAAGGTTGATACAATACTTAAATGCCATGAATTTTAACTTTTAATCAACAAAAAAACTCAAATATTTTAAAAATCGTTTCAATTACACATTTCCCAAGTGCTAAAAGGAGATTTATCTAGTCATGGTTCAAAGCGCATAGGAATAGAACTCAACAAATAAAATAAAATAAATCGGATATGTCTTTAGATGAGATGAAACGTAACATTAATGATCATGATACTTTCCATATTCGAGAAAATGGATTTCAGACTTTCTATAGAAAAGACATATTAAGGTGAAAGTTTATAAAACTTTTTCAATAGCATTTGAGCTCGACCAAGGCGTCCTTATATTTGGCTGATGTAGAGAAAGAGTGTGTCTTCTGCTAGTATAAATATCGGACACGTCATTGTTCTCTGGAGTTAAGAACATGGGATTCTTTTTTTGTCGAATTTCGCAGATGAGTTAGAAGTACGTATTAACCCTTAATGAATTTTTTTCGGGTTTTTTTTAAAACAATTAAGCACCAGTATAAGTACCAGCCTAACCTGAGACCAGATACCACAAGGTCCAGCGTAAACTTTTAACACAAAAAATAAGCAATGGGTGCGCGTTATACGCCAGGTATAAAAACAAGAGCTTTAAAAATAACAAGTAATACAAAAAAAAAATTTAAGTCAATTCCTACTTTGAATGGATTAATAGAAAGTATTTTATTAACGATTGAAAATTTGAACAAGATATGTATATATATATATATATATATATATGGAGATAGTTAACTTTTGTTATTGTTTTGACAGTTACGTTGCTACAGCTATGAAGACGAATCTAAGTTGACGTCAAAAACGTGTAATTAATTTAATTTAATAAATTAACTGGTAATTAATGAATTAATATTTGAAAAAACTGTATTAGCATCAAGTGTCATCTACTGCAAGTTTAAAAAAATTATTTGAACTTGAATGGATAAATAGAAAGCATTTTATTAATGATTGAAAATTTGAACAAGATAAATATACACTCACTTCCAAAAGTTAAGCACGGAGAGGAAAATGCTAATTTCCGGAAGCCAATCAAAATTGAAGAAGATGCAATTCGCTGCAGAGGTAGATGGAAGTATGCAAAAATGTTAGGTAACAGCCTATCGTGCTTTCATGTCAAGAAATATGCAAAAAGGGCAATTTTATAAGAAGTCAGCTTTATGAAGGGTTACAGAAGTTGATTGTAAGTGCTGATAGAAGGTGTTTAAAACATCCGTACAATTTGTTTTCAAGACATATGTGTTTCTATGACTTCCAGAAAACGAATGGAAGATTCTGAGCGCTGGCGTGCTGTGGGGCGCATTAAGGCAGGACAGTCGATCACACATGTTGCTCTTTTCTTCGGCGTTCATCATTCTGTAATTTCACGTTTATGGAAATAATTCCAAACTACACAGGCCGAAAGCCCGTAGGTGGTCGCCCAAGGGTTACAACCCCCGCGGAAGATCGATATATTGCTATTGTAGCCAAGCGGAATCGCAGAGCAACCATCCCACGTGTGACATCTATGGTTACAGCATCCATTGGTAAGGCTATATCTGCAACTACTGTACGCCGAAGATTACATATGAATGGACTGTATGCCCTATCGTGCTGTGGGGCGCATTGAAGCAGGACATTCGATCACAGATATTGCTCTTTTCTTTGGCGTTCATCATTCTGTAATTTCACGTTTATGGAAACAATTCCAAACTACACAGACCGAAAGCCCGTAGGCGGTCGCCCAAGGGTTACAACCCCCGCGGAAGATCGATATATTGCTATTGTAGCCGAGCGGAATCGCAGAGCGACCTCCCCACGTGTGACATCTATGGTTACAGCATCCATTGGTAAGGCTATATCTGCAACTACTGTACGCCAAAGATTACATATGAATGGACTGTATGCCCGGGTACCTCGAGTTTGAGTTCCTCTATCCGTCCAATCAAGAGGGTCACGATTAAAGTGGTGCAGGGAACATGGCAATAAGACTGTTTCTGACTGGGGCAATGTCATGTTTACTGATAAGTTAAGATTTGCTCTGGAGCCAGATGATAAGAGTATAAGGATATGAGTAAAACAAGGAACACGCAATCAGCCCCAAAACATCACCGAACATCACACATTCCGAGACGGAAGCATTATGGTGTGGGCAGGGATTTCATTAGGATACCGTACCGACCTGCACATCTTTAAACGGGGTTCTGTGACGGCTGTACGGTATCGAGATGAAGTCCTAAAACCCCTTGTGAGATTTACGCTGCAGCAGTTGGCCCTACTTTTGTTTTAATGAACGATAACGCACGTCCCCATAGAGCTGACATCGTCGATAACTATCTGGAGAGTGAAGAGATTGTGCGTATGGCGTGGACAGCATATTCGCCCGACCTTAATCCTATTGAAAATCTTTGGGATGCTCTCGGCTGTGCTGTGTCTTCACGTTTCCCACCTCCAGCCACTCTTATTGAGCTGGAAACTGCTCTACAAGAAGAATGGCGATTGCTTAATTCTGTGCTGGTTAACCAAATAATTGAAAGCATGGTCAGAAGGTGTAAACTTTGCATACAGATGAGGGAGGATCACATACCCTATTAATGTCCTTTTTTCAATTTATGCTGTTTATTTTCACTTTATACATAATTCTGTTTAAGTCTCCAGTATAACATTATCTGATACCTTACAAAAATTTAATATTGTTTTCATTTCTGTATATAATTATAAATTGTGGTTTATGTATAAATATATATGCTATTTTACTGCCAAATTTTGTGTCAATCAAAGCAGTATTTGTTGATTTTTTTGCATTTTACATCTTCGTGTTTAA
Source organism: Trichonephila clavata (assembly GCA_019973975.1). Lineage (NCBI taxonomy): Eukaryota > Metazoa > Arthropoda > Arachnida > Araneae > Nephilidae > Trichonephila > Trichonephila clavata. Next base: position 19,649 of record BMAO01035272.1, read on the forward strand.
CTTTTGGAAGTGAGTGTATATATACTAGCTGGGACCCGGCAAACGTTGTATGCCATATAAATTATTTCTAATGAATATTTTGATAGTCAAATAAAAAAATAAATAACTCATTGTAAGTGTGTGGGGATGTGGTATATGACTGAAAGAGGAATAGTGCGATGTGAACGATGACGGCCTATAAAAGTAACAAAACACCAAACATTCATTTTTTGAATTCTTTGTACTTTTATTGTTTTAACTAATACATTTCAAATTACATCTATATCACAAATTATGACACTAAATAAATAACATTATCAGTCTCTTAGTGCAATGGAGTGTACGATATTTTTAATGAGTCCATCTTTCGGCAGCACAAACAAACTAGATGGTTTACCCACGCAAAAACATGCCACGTATAATTGTCCGTGTGAAAACATCGTGTGCCCGAATCTAAGCCACAAACAGACATCGTTTGACCTTGAGACTTATTGATTGGCATTGCAAAAGCCAATTTAATTGGAAATTGAATCCGTTTGAATTCAACTGGCACATCTGTGAGAATAGTAGGTATTTGTGGTAGTAATACATCTTCTCTTCGGAACTTGCCATTCAAAATGCTGGCTTCAACAACGCTTTTCCTCAATTTTTTAAATATCCAATCGCATGTCATTACACATCCGAGGTGGTTTCAAACTGCGAAGCAAAATAACCGGAGATCCATCCTTCAGTTGTAAATGGTACGGTGGCATGCCTGGCAAATCCAATGACTTCAAAAACTCTGCTGGATAATGCACAGCTTAGTTGGTATAGCAAACTGTATCGATAGGTTTGTATGAGATCAAGTCCCCTGGCATCAACTGTTGTATCTTGAAATTGAAATCGTTGACGTCCACATATTTTGCTGCCATAATTGCTCTTTCTGCCAGCCACTCATGGTTCAAGTATTGCGTGTGTATATCGGGATATATTTGGTCAATGAGAGCATTTTGCGAGTCAACGATTTTGCAGAAATCGGTCGGCAATTTTATGCATCCAGTATTTTCATGTTTAGTTACTTTTCCATCGTCGATATCTAACAGTTGTTTTGAGAATGTTTCAGCGGATGGATCTTGAAGCATTTGAACGCGCATATTTCTTTCAGCTTTACTTTTTCAACATTACGCCACAGTGGCGATGATTTCAAGCAAGTGCTGATCTCATCAGCGTACGTTGAACGTGGAATGACGAGAAGTGTTAGTCTGAAATCACCTGAAATGAGTAACAGAGTGCCGCCAAATAGTTTGTCGTTGTTTTTATGCCTTTCAATGTCCTGTTCAACGTCTCAAACGAATATTTGTGTGCTTTCATAGTGCATTCATCCCAGATGATAATTTTACACAGTTTCCATGTGTTCCACTATGGCCATGGATGATTGTTCTTTTATGTTGCACACTGCACATCTGGGTTATTTTTAATATTTAGTGGCAGGCTTAAATGCTGAATTAGCTGTTCTACCTCAATCTAATAAAGTTGCGACAATGCCAGATGATGTAGCAACCAATGCGGTGCCATTATTTGATCGTATTTTGGCGAGAATCAGCGAAATGAGGAATGTTTTGCCAGTTCTACCTGGTGCATCCAAAACAAAGAATCCACCTTGTCCTTCCGAAACTGCGAGCATAGTACAGTCATAAATGTTTCTTTGTTCCTCAGTCAGAAGTGGGACATTGCGAGTAATAATCGCTGCCATTTCTACAGTATTGTACTGAACAGCAGTCACAAAAATAAAAACACTCAGTCTGCATGAATTGACTTTAAATACTCGCTCCAAGGTCTTTGATTTGAATACACCGGAGCATGCATCAATCGGTGTGCCTTGCTTGCGGGGCATCCAATTTTTTCGTTTGAACCCATGTGAAATAGCGTGGTACATTTGAATTGAGTAGTTTTCGTGCAAAGGCACCCAAAGCATCTGCACGATCACACAATTCAAAAAATTCGGCAAGTGTAGTTTTTGGTGGAACTGCAATCATTTTTTAAAATAGAGTAAAAAAAGGTTTTTGTGCACTTAATTTATTAAATCACTGATTTTAAAAGAGAAAGAGCAAAGTATGAACTTTTTTAGTTCAGACGTTTACTCGTCATAAATTTAAGAAATCCATTCATAGCGATTTAAAAATTTCCTTTAATGCGGTTTACAGAAAACATAATACTCCTTATCTTAAAAAAATTAATTTAAAGCTATACATTTATATGTATTGCAAAGAAACTTATTTGAAATAATAACAACAGAGTAAAAGTGATTCAATTTTTCGCAAATATTTTAGATATTTTTGTTTTATAAGCGGATGTAATATGTGAATTTTTTTAATTAAAGATATGTACAAAAAGTGGGGGGAAAACTTTTGACTCGCATTTTTTTTACTTGCCAAATTCGGAGATTTTTGATTTGTTATAGACACTCCTTTTTTAGTGTAAGGTGAGTAAGGCGATTTGAGGGGGAACAGGGAAAAGTCACATATCTGGCGAGAAACCGAGTTTCGACGCCAAGAATTTCGGCTTACCATGAAATCGCGTTTTTTATTAAAGTTTTTAACATTTAAGGGCTTAGTTTTTAAGTTAAAATTTCCAAATTTCACGCAACGATTTCAAACAACAGTAATTTTTAAGAAAAAAAATGTAAAAAAATACTACATAAATGGATTTTAGCAAAAATTGAAATAGACAAAAAAAATTTTAAATCCTTAATTTTTAAGCAATTTTTTCAATTTTCGTATATATTTCAGATAACGCGGAAAAAAAGTTTCGTGAGATTATCTTTATAAATTATAAAGTTATTAAATGTTCAATTACAATTTAGAGTATTTTTTGAAAAATCGTAGAAATTCAAAAGGGAAAAAACATGAACTTATTTAGTGTAGACTATCGTTTTAAAAACACGAAAATAAATTCATACGCAACAATTTAGAAATCATTTGTTCATCATTTTTTCATCACATCAATTTTGACTCATTTAAAAAAAAATCGTCAAAATTACAAATATTATTATTTTATTAAAAAATTACGCCATATATCGTGGCGAAATAAATGATATTTCCGATTCTGTAATTATTTATTGTCTGAATTGAATATACAATTAGATTGTTATTTTAAAAACGTAGAAAAAATTTGGAACTTTTCACTCCGCTAAAATTGAAATGACGCTCGGCCGAATAAACAACACAAAGAGCCAAGACAATTATGCGTTTTAAGGTTTTAATTAGTATCTTTTCAACTGATTGCAATATCTGAATGAAAAATAGTTTACGTCCTATTATCAGATCTACTGAATATACGCACAACGTTTCATAAGAATCGGTCTAATCGTTTCGGAGGAGTTTGGTTACAAACACTGTGACACGAGAATTTTATATTTTAGATATAAAAGAGAGTGATCTGAAGTAGGAATTGAAAAAGAGATGAGGACAGAAAAAAAATTTGACTTCTTTATTAAAAGCTTTTATTTAACTTACAATGTATGTATGTATGTATGTATGTATGTATGTATGTATGTATATATGTAATTTGTTCGGGTGGAATCTTGCAACTCAATTTTGAAGCTGATATCTTCCTCCCATTGAGCTGAAATTTTGTATACACGTTTAGTTTGGATGACAATGCATGTTTTGACCATTTATATTCCGATATTGCAATTAATTAAAAAGATATTAATTAAAAACGTTAAACTAGTTTTGGGCGCCAACTTGGATATATCTACATTGTTGTAATAATTTTATTGTTACAACAATGACAAAAGTTGGCGTCGAAAATCGGTTATCAGCCAAACTGGAATTTCATAACGTTGCGCTATTGACAGTATTAATTAACTTTGTCTAAAAAATAATTACATTTCTACAACGTAAAAACAATCTAATTTCTACAACGTATGCAATTTTTTTTACAAATTTCTATCTATTTCCTTGGATTTAAATTCAAAACAAAAAAGTAGAGCTATTTTTCAAGTAGATTTGGTACATTGTATACCTTTCTCAACGCTGCCAAGTTAAACTGAGATGGAGTATTGAAGAAATTCTTTAAATAATTTATCTATCTTTAATCTATGAAACTCTCAGACAAAAAAATAATTACAGAATCGGAAAGATCATTTTTTTAATGTATCTTACCCATCAAAAAGGAATCCGCTAGGAAAACAATAAGAGAAAAATATTATCTAGAAATGCAATATATTTTCGATTAAAAAAAATAATTTTACAATAAAATGAAGTAATTTTTTAAAGAAATTTTCTAATTTTAAGCCTACGAGTAATTTAAATATACCTCATTTTATCACCAGTAATCTAAACACATACTACGACATGTGTCCTTAAATTTAATTACAAATAGAATCTGTTAATTTTATTTGAATTTAATTATTGATTTTTTCAAAATCAAGTTTCTAAAGATGATCTGAGCAATTAAAAAAAATAGATTCTTACGTAGAAGATATTCAATGTCCAGCAAAAAATTATCATTATTTGATAAAACTTTCTTTTTTGATTACAAAATGCGTTTTTAGTCTTAAGCATTTTATTGATTAATATAAATATTTAAACGCCTTTTGAAGTTTTTAATAAACAATTCAAATTTTCTTCTAATATGTTAGAGAAATACATCCCTTATCTTCAAAATATTTCAAATAAATAATATATTCCTTAAGTTTTTCAAAAATAGTCAAAATTTTAATTAAACATTTCATAACTTTGTCATTTATGAACATAATCTCACTAAACCTTTTTTTTTCGTGTGTAGAACAATGTTAGCCAAAATCTGCATGAAGATTGAAAAAATTGCTTAAAAATTACGGATTTTAAAAAATTGTGTTTTTAGTCTAATACCATTTTGCGAGAATTAATTCAGCTAAACCAGGGATGGCGAACCAGCGTTCAATGAGTTGAACAGGCTGAGAAACCTGTCCAGCGATAACTAAAAAGTAAAAAATAAACTAAAAGTAAAAAAACTTTTTTAAGAACAAGCTTTTATTTAAACGCGCTAAAAAGAATAAAATAAACTTTTCCTTTAAAACTTTTTTTACTATCAACTTATAACGTCATTACACAATTTATATGATATAAAAGCTTGTCGCAATATTTAAGTACTCATATTTACTTAGTTTGAATTTTTAAAAACCAAAATCAATCAGGTCAAGTTATTTATTTTACTTGTTTATCTACACAGGTAAATCTCGCGACAAGCTTTTATATCATATAAATTGTGTAATGACGTTATAAGTTGATAGTAAAAAAAGTTTTAAAGGAAAAGTTTATTTTATTCTTTTTAGCGCGTTTAAATAAAAGCTTGTTCTTAAAAAAGTTTTTTTACTTTTAGTTTATGAAATACTGTTTTTTTAAAAGAAATGGCATTTCTTATGGACTTAAAGGGTTGTTTTCTGAAAGTATACTATATTTTTTTTTCTAAAGCTTGGAATCATACTTCGAATAAATGACTTCAAAACATAAGACCATTGCAAATGTACATTTTAGGTTTGTTGATAAAAAGGGGGAGGGGTGCGTTATTCGGCGGATATACCAAAAAATTAAAAATTGGAGTTTGAAAGTGTAGTTGCATGTTATACGCCGGACTTAATGGTAATTAGGAGCGTACCTATGAAAAGCAACCAAATATTTGTGGTTTATTTTAGACCTTGAATGTAAAAGTCACAAGTATATTGAATACCTTGTTTTAAAATGTAGAAATATCTCAACATTCTAAAATATATGGCAGGTTGAAGAGCTGTGCGGTAATTCTTGGAATTACTTATTTGTCGCTCATTCGGCCGACTCTCCAATTCATTGCAGTGATACTGACTCCAACTCGAAGCTGTTAAAAGGAGCTATCAGTATTGAGTTGAATCACAGTTGGAAATTGTTCTTTCTGAAGCAGATCTGCATCAATGTTATAGACAGGGAGAAGGGGTCAAATACTACTCTAAGTTTTATAGTTTCGAACAGCAGGGCAAAGCTTCTGCGCATCTAAATATCTAGAGATTTTAAAAAGGTAGCCCCTTTAGTCTAGTAAAGTCCCAGAACTTACTGCCGATGTAGAGCCCTTCTCACTATTTCAACCTACTCGAAAATCTAGCTGCAACTAAATTATGAAATCATAACTTCTACACTCATGTCCATAAATTAAGGATAATGAAGTTCAGGCAAAGAAAGAGACAGAAGCAAAACAAATTTGACTTATTTGTAAAGTCTATTTATTAAACAAAAGGTAAAGAGCAAAAAAGATTCTGTATGTTTGACATAATTAATAAAAATTGCAATTTTTATACTCCCTGGAGTAAATTTCAAAAAAAAGAACCTATTTACAAAAGACAGTATAACATGGTTAGTATAATGGTTAATACGGAGTATGTCTACCGGACGATGCAATACACTCGATACAACGCCTACGCATGCTGAGTATCAAAGTATCAATCTGATCTTGGGGAATATTGCACCACTCATCAAGCAATACCCTCCGAAGTTCCGGTAGACAGGTGGGAGGGGGTTGAAGGGCTGCAATTTGTCAGCCAAACATATCCCACACATGCTCTATTGGATTCAAGTCCGGTGAGTATGCTGTCCAATCCATACGGGTGATATCCTCCTATTGAAGGCATTCGTCCACAATGTTTGCACGGTGAGGACGGGCGTTGTCATCCATAAACAGAAATTCAGCACCCATGGCACCCCGAAGCAAACGTACATGTTGTTCCAGAATGACATCCCGATAGATGTGGTCTGTCATCGTTACACTCTGAACATGCAGGTCAGTTCTGGAACCAAGAATAATTCTTCCCCAAACGAGCCATTCTGCACCACCGTAACGGTGTCGTTTAATGGTGTTCTCTTGGTGGTAACGGGTACCTGGCGCTCTCCATATGAAAGTCCGGCGAGAATCAGACTGCAAACTAAACCTTGACTCGTCGGAAAACATCACACAAGACCACTGTTGCGGTGTCCACAATGCATGCTCTCTACTCCAGGTTAATCGCAGGCAACGATGAGTTGCGGTAAGGGGAACACATCTGACAGGCCTACGAGTATATATATCAATGTGATCTAAGCGTCTATACACAGTCTGCCTTGAAACTGTCGTACCGGTAGCTGAAGAGAGCTGACGAGACAATACCGGTTCTCATTCGGCGTTGTAACTCGGGGGCGACCTGTGCTGTAACATCTACTCACATTATCATCATCTTGGAATCGTTGCCAAAGCCTGGAGATGAAACTCTGGGCAATTCCAAGTTCCTCGGATACTTCCCGCTGGGTACGTGTACATTCCAGTCATCCGATAATTCTACCACGTAAAAATCATTCAAATGCTTCCTTTGTGCCATAACTATGCGGTTATTGCACTGAAAGGCTTTTATAGCGCTTGTGAACAATTTTACTTCTTTGCCACCATTCCTTATATACCCCTCTCTAACACTCTCGTCATTGTGACGTACTATCCGCGCCATCTGGTGGTTTCCTGTAATTTGCATATTCTTCTTCAAGATGTGTGTGGTAATTCTACAGGTGAAATTTTTATTTTAGAGTTCATTTTCTGTGTCATTCTGAATTATCCTTAATTTCTGGACATGAGTGTATTTTCGAGCGCTGATCAATATTGAAATTGTGAACTTGGTTGCCTAGTTGGGTATGATAGCGGACTCGTAGCCAGTGTGTCATTCGTTCGAATATACCACCTCTGAAGACCCACCAAGTAGGCAAGTTAAATCTGTCAAAGTCCTCCAGGGGGCATTATCTGGTAGTTCAGAGAGGAGGTGCCAGCTCATGTGCCATCCTCGTCACTTGTGCTCATTGTTCAAAATTACTATGTACGTTCCCAAAAGCCCTTATTGGGCGACGTTAATAATTACTCGCATTCGAAATCGCATCAAAAATGGTTAATGAGCCAATAGTTTTCGAAGGACAATCTACTTTCATTGCCTAAAAGTTTTTCATGATTTATAAAAGCAATAACAATTATCATGCATTATACAGTCGAACAATTTTGCCATGTGAAAGAAACATAGACGAATCAAAAAACATCGTCAAGGTATTTTTTTTTTAATTGAAAACAATTCTTCGTGTACCACAAAGTACAAACGGGGATACAGAAATAAGTATGAAATATATTACAAAAATAATGAAAATAATTTTTTTTAAGTCACAAGGGATTACAAATATTTACAATGAATTCTCTTCAATTACACTAGGCAACACCAAAAATACTTCGGTTACAAAAATAGTTTATTATGAAGTAGTTTGGCCCGCTTAACTCGAAAATCACCATAAAACTTCAGATTAACCCTTGTTTTCAAGAATCAGAACTCCTCCTTACTCAAAGATAGCCGTATTTTATCTCATCTTTATTTTTTGTATATAATCTTTGTGTTGCTAATTTAAGAGGGCAGTTAAAAGCACTTGCCTTGGATTTTTAACTTCTGTGCAAGGCGTGTAACAGCCTCTGCAGGTGCGTTTTGAGTGTAACCTAGAGCATCAGTAGTTCTTTGGGAAGAAAGAACATGCGGTTGCATGTATTGATGTCAACGGCTTGATGAATTTCGTGAACATACTACACAATGTCAACCCCCTTCGTTGCATTCCTATCGGCCTTTCCGTTCACGTGAAGGAAACTTAAGAAAATATTAAATTACTTCTAGACTTACTAATATACGAGGAATATAAATGGTAGATCTGTGGTAACTTGAAAGTCATTGCTTTACTCATGTGCATGATGGTAAACAATATCAGTTACTGCGGTTTTCTGTGTTTGTGGGACAATAGAGATAAAAAATTGCACTACATGCAAGACAAATGGCCGTCCAGAAAAAGATTTCTGGACTGCCATTTGTCTTGTATGTAGTGCTTTAAATGTGCCAAATGATCCTCTAGTAAACTAAAATGACATCCTGCTTCCACCCCTGCGCATTCAGTTGGGATTAATGAAGAACTTTTGTAAATTCATGAACAAGGAAGGAGAGGCTTTTCAATACCTTAAATCGAAATTCTTCGGATAGAGAGTGATGCAGAGATTAAGAAGGGAATCTTCGTGGGTCCTCAAATATGAAAAATCATGAAGGACTGCGCTTTTTATCCAATTCTGGAAAGGAGCGAGAAAGCAGCCTGGAAAGCCTTTAAAAGTGTGGTACGAAAATTTCCAGGTAGCAAAAAAAGATGAAAATTATCGAAAGTTGGAGGAAGAACTCCTATAAAAGTTCCATGAACTAGGATGCAATATGTCTCTAAAGATCCATTTTTTGCATTCCCATCTTGCTTTCTTCCCTAAGAACTGTGGAGCTGTAAGCGATAAACATGGTGAAAGGTTTCATCAAGATATCGCAGCAATGGAACGTAAATATTAGAGTTGTTGGGATGAGTCAATGCTCGCAGACAGGGGTATTAGACTATAAAGTATATTAGGGCTTCGACATACAAGAGGCAATCCAAAAGGATATTTTCACAGGAAATAAACTAAAAAAGACTGCTGATTGCTGATATGAACACTGTTTCTTCAAATGTTTTGTTGTATTGTATTTATTAGTTAGTGTATATTTTGTTCTTCAAATTTACCCATAAATTGATAGATGGGTTATAGTATATCTTAAAAACAAGAGCTAATAAATAAATTTCATTTACATATTGGTTTTTTCAACCCAAAATTAGTAAGAATAGGCTATTTAAAACTATGATACAGACAAAAAGTTGTTTTTTGTTGCCTGGTGTTATTAAAAGCTTTTCTCATGGAAATAAATTGATTGAAATCTAGAGGTCAGTTTATATAAAAGCCTTTAACGGTCAGTCTTGGGTTCTTCCTTTAACTGATAAACTTAGGACACAGAAGAAGCAAGTGTTCAATATTGTCCTAGCCAATGTAGGCACAGGAATTCAAATCAGTTCAAATAACTTTTTGAAGTTACCATGATCAGTAAGAAATTGGCTCCTTTTGTAAATGGTAATGAGATGATGGCGTGATAGAGTCATAATGGAAGGAAAAACTTTCTTTGTTAAGCCTCCTTTATATTTGAACTGATATATTCTTCATTCCAAGATTCCACCACTCTTTTTAGGCGTCGTCCGCGTCACTTGACCATGGTTCAAAATTACGCGGTCCGTCTACAAAAGCCCTCGTATAACTAAACAGTGCGACGTTAATATTCACTCACTCCGCCATTCTTTCTCTTGTAACCTTCTTGTAAAAGGATTTAGGAATGTTAAAGATAATTTTGTGTGCTTGGTGGCAGTAGTTGCAAAAAAATCGGCTCGCCCATCTTCACAAACATTGTCTGTCTATAAACAAATGCTAAAGCAATCGAAATGTTTTTATTCTTCAGGTGTTGGAAGAAGAAATACACTTCACAGAATCGAAGTATAATGTACAAATGAGATGATCTGAGGCGACATCATTTTGTCCAAAGATCCATTGGATGCTCTTGTCGGAGTCTGTAACCCCTAGAGAGCGCGTACCCAGATCGTGAAATTCCTGCATTGGATTTTCCTTTTAGTGGTTAAAGGGGTAACACTTACATTGACACAGATGCTCTCTGTGGGGGATTCCTCACATTTCTTCTTTCATTAACATATTGGGCGATTTTAATGCCAAAACTCCAACTTGGGGTTCGCTTTCCTTGGAGGACAAGGGAATACAAGTGGAAAATCTGTTAATGGACAAATTTAACTCCATTAAAATGAGGGACAGTATACTTATCTATCAAGAACAACAGGCACACAAAATCTGCCTTCGATCTTACAACTGTGAATTATCACATAAATAACCGTTGTACATGGAAGATCATTGATAATGCAACAAGCGTTCGTTGACCAATTGTCACAAGATGCACCTTAAAGGTTGAAGTGTTCCTGCCCAAATAAAAAGATCTTGTAGTTTTTGGAAAGACCATTGGACGGGTTATCAGTCATCTCTTTAATCTTTGCGAATGGGAGGCTCCAACTTAAGACCTTGATGAGTTATTACGAAAGTTTACAAATAATGTCAATACTACTGTGAAGCTCTTTATACCAACAGGTAAAAGAAGACAAAATTGGGAACCTTATTGGAAGGACTATGATGACTCCTTAATTAAAGAGAGAGATTTATTAAATAAACAACTTAAAACTAACAATACGGAAGAAATTACAAATTGCTGTCAGAGGCAACGGCTAGAGTAGTAGAAAGGGTGGTCATGAATAAACAACTGAAATGATCTGAGTTCTGTAAAACTCTTGATCGAAGAAGGGATGTTAAGTTCTGGAGAAGAACCAAATTATTGAACAACTCCTTTACTCCTATTGCTGCTCAGGCTTCAAACTCACCAAATGTAGGTAAGACTTTTTGAACACTTATGAGAAAGTTGCTAACGAACTGGCTTTGTATTTTTCAAATGCTGGCAAAATTGAATATCAGAAGGAAGATAGGAAAATAAAACACTCTACCACCAAATTACTTCATAATGCATGAAGCTATAAGTGTGGTGACTCATTCTCAATGGATATCACTAGGGCAGACTTTAATCTAAACAAATAAATAAAATTTAAGTGTCTGTTTGTAATTTCAAATTAGCAGCTTTTTACTACATGCATTTAAATATATTTACGCTACTTATATCAAAAAATCTACTTTTAAAATTTTTGTTTGTCTGTCGGTCGGTCTGTTTGTTCCGGCTAATCTCGGAAACGGCTGGTCCAATTTTAAAAATTCTTTCACCAATGGAAATCTACATTATCAGCGAGTAACATAAGGTATATTTTATCTCCATATTCCTAAGGGAACGAGAACTATGCGGATAAAAACGTGGGTCGTTGCTTACTCCCCACCAAGTTGGCGCAAAATTATGCATTTGGAAAATAATGGAAATTTTAATAAAAATTTTCTCATTATTTCTAACAAATAACTGAAACATAGTGTAATTTAGCATCTTTACAAAAAGCAATTTTTTAAATGGTTTTTTATTAAAAGTCTAACGTTTATTACGTTACGTTTGTGAAATGTCAAACTCAAACTTTGAGAAATATCGCCAAGTTGGCTAAGAAGTTCTCTATTCCGACAATCCCTGATATTTTAATGAAAACTTTCTTCCACTTTTTAAAGAGGAAAACGAAATAAAGTTTTAGCGAGTTGCGCGCGCTTGATATTGAAAATTTTATGGTAATATTAATTGACAGTTTCATAAAAAGTTTTGATTTATCGAATATTTATTACTTTGAATTTTTTTAACCAAATTATACAATATTCATATTTTGCACAAAATTTTTCACTTATACTGAACCTAGATATTTTACATGAGGTATTACTTTGCAGATATGCTAGATATTACTATGGAAGAGCCATACAGTGTCACTCGCCGAATAGAATTAGGGAGCTTAAAACAATACTTATTTCATCTTCGGTCATTCTAATCCTCAAACCTTTTGGAATAAGTACAAAGACTACATGACGGAAGATATTTTGCGATGATTGCAGCAAGTACAAGCAAATAGGCTTTTCAATGAACACATCTACAACGAAATGCAATAAAGATTTTCAGAATGGTTGGGAAGAAGCTACATGATTTTGGAATGATTAATAGTAGACGTGTCGAAGGAAATGGCTTCGATAATGAAATTGCTTGAGAATTAAACTAAGATTTTATAGCATTGCAACATCAAGTAACAGAATTTATCCCTCAATTAACTCCAGAACAAAGTCACGTTTTCCAACAAGTGTTACGCAAAATAGAATCCGGCAGTGTTGCACTCTTTTTTTTCGATGCCCCTGGAGGTACCGGAAAACGTTTTTGCTAAACTTATTTTTAATGACCATCAGAAAAATCCAGAAGATAGCAGTTGCTGTGGCTTCTTCTGGTATAGCCGCGACTTTACTGACGAACGTTCGTACTGCACATTTCGTTTTAAAATTACCTCTTAATCTTCCATTTGAAGATTCACTCACTTGAAATTTCAGAAAAAATAGCTCTCAAGGCAGGATACCTCCACAATGTAAGCTTTAAGTGTGGGATGAAAGTACGATGTCTCACAAGAAAGCTAAAAAAGCGTTAAATCGGACTGTTCAGGATTTACAAAATAGTACAGATATTATAGGAGGAATGGTAGCTTTATTATATATCGGATGGTTAAGTTTGAAAAACTCTCCCTGTAATCCAGAGGGGGTACACCGGCAGATGAAATCAGTGTCTATTAAATCATCGAGCTTATAGGCAAAAGTTGAAAAATTTAGTCTGAAAACGAATATATTTGAGAGTGTATCTTCATAATGACGTAGATTTGGAACATTATGACGAGACGCAATTGAAAATAGGTTATGGATGTTTGGACGCAAATGCTGGAGGTTACACTATACTTCCAGAGAATTTTGTAATGTAGAAGAAAATGATGTAAATCTCATTGCTCAAATTTACCCGGGCTTGCAACAAAATTTAAATTGAGATCAGTGGTTGCGCGCAAGATTAATATTTGCACCTAATAATGACATTGTCCATAAAATCAACATTGAAAGTTTAAACGACGTGCAGGGGGGGGATGAAGAAATATTTATCAATGAATGCAATCATGGATAAAGAACAAATTAATTCATACCCCACACAGTTCTTAAATTCACTTGAACTTTCGGGTGTACCCTCACATAAGCTTCAATTAAAACTAAATGTACCAGTTATGCAAAATCTCGATGTTCCTCGACTATGTAAAGGAACGAGGCTTTGGATCACAAAACTGATGCAGAATATACTTGGTGCCAATATTTTAACATATGTCATGAAAAGGGATAGTGTTATCATACCTCGAATTCCAAGTATCCCTATTGACCTACCGTTTCAATTAAAACGAGTTCAATTTCCAGTTTTACTGTTGCTATTAACAAAGCTAACATTTCAGGTAGCAGGGGTGCATTTGGAAAGCAATGTTTTTCCCATAGCCAACTATATGTAGCCTGATGTATGTGTCCAATGCCCAAATCTTTAAATATTTGCAACTGACGGAAGAACATATAATATGGTATACAGTAGCATCTTAGAATAATATTCTGTTTTGAGCTCTTTTAAAGAGGATTTATATATTAAACGTAGATATTTTCGATTTTTAAAAACATTAATAGTTTAAGTTATTGAATTTTTGTTGTTAATTATTATAATAAAGTACGTTTTCAGTTTTTTAAAACTAAGCTCAATTTTAGAATATTTAAATTTTATTGGTTCCAGTCAAGCAATAAAAAAAATTACCATATTATATTATTTACTTTCTAATGATTACGACTTTGACAGTTATTTAAAGACATCAGTGCGAGCGGAGCCGCGGCTAAAAGCTAGTATTGCAATAAAATCCATAAATAGAAATAAGTCGCTGGGCATTGGTCTTGTTTTGTGAAAAATGATAAAATATTTAGGTGAAAAGGCAAAATCATTCCTCGAATTCATTCTTATATATAATGCCCATTATAGTACCAATACTCAAACCAAACAAACATGGTACGGAATGTAGGAATTATAGACCGAATCCACTTAACAGCACTCTCTGCAAAGTGAGGAAACGCATTATATATACACTAGAGTTATGTAATTCCTAATGGAAGAAAGGTGATAAATTTTTGATGTGTAACATCTTTCCTCTCGGTTGCTGGAGATTTGTAGGAGTGATTTCGTAAAAAGGGACGGAAATGTGTAACAGGAAGGTGGGGAAGTGCGCGCTATTTAATTTGACCAATCAGCGCGCTTGGTGGTGTCTCTTCGCTACCCTCGCAGGTAAGTTCTGTTTTTTCTCCTTCGTTCGAGAGGGGCTTCACCCCCCCCCTGCGGTTTAGGGGGTGGGATCTTTGTTTTTGTTTTGTTTTCTCACTTTAGAATCAGAGAAGAAGGTAAGTCTTTTAGCTGGATCTTGTAAAGATATATCCACGTGGGGCCCAACTCTAGTAGCCATTAAGCCGCCAGCCATTTTGTATATTGTTAAATTTAGCATTTAAATGATTCTAATTCAAAAACTCGGTTTCGTTTGCGCTTGACTCTAAATCCACTTCGCACATACCAGCAAGTCTTATTAGGTTTCACCAAGATAAACTTGCGATCCTTACGCTCAATTGTCTTAGTCTGTAGGCTCACCAAACAGATTTCGATGTTGTTTCACAAAATTGTACGTTACTCATATTGGCAGAGACGTGGTTAGGAAATGACGAACGTGTTTCGATACCTGACTTCGATTGCTGCGTACAATTTAAACGACCGAGCCACAGAGCAGCTGGTATTGCGATCTATCGCAAACAGAACACCTCACATGTTGTGGCTCCTCATATGGATATTACTTATCGTCAAACATGTGTACTGATATTGTTAGTTAAGATATTAGGGACATATGTGCAGCAAAATGCTTATTTGAAAATGGACAAACAGTGATTTCGGTGGTAGTATACATTTCTTCGAATCAAACGGTTCAAAAAATTAAAGATTTCCTACATTTTATACCTTTACCATATACCGAAGGTGGTTCTTCTCTTTAAAAAAAACTCACTCGCTTCCCATGATTTGAATGGTGATTTTAAAGTTAACTTCAGTTTGCTAGAAGCCTAGCCACTCAGCTTTTTTGAATGATGAACTCAAGCTCGAAATGAACACAAATCGAAATGTTTCGACAACTAACAGTGGTACTGTTATTGACACTATTTTTCAACGTTTTTTAAATACTTTGAAATCACAGGTATATGTGTCATATTTTAGTTATCATAAGTTATTATTACCGCTCTTCCCCAAATTCAACAAAAATAATTATTTTTGTTAAAAAATTGCATTATTCCTTGTGTTAATTAAATAAAATTTTCATTAAAGATATAATTATTCCATAGAAAATTATTTCCAATCATACTCGATTCATCTTTTTCAGGATTTAAGTTGCTATTGCGAATTTACCATGATAACATGTCAGATGTTACACATCGTATGCGACTACTGTAAGGCTCGTTTCTTTTTTTATCAGACAGCTTACAGGAAAAAACACTCTAGAGGATCTTTTTTTTTTGTTTGTTTTTTGTAAATCAGCAATAAATGATTTTCACGAACGATTGCCAGAGTAGACTACTGCTGTCTTCCTTGATATGTCCTCTGCCTTTGATAGAGTGTTGAGACAGAAACTCATAACATTAGTTCATTATCATGGCATTAGAGAAAAAGCTAAATTGGATAAATAACTTCTTCAGGAATAGGAAAGATAGGGTGCGATATAACAAATGTTTATCTAAGAGCAGAAAAAACCCTACAGGTGTTCCTCAGGGATCAGTACTGAGGGCCCTCCTTTTTTTTTCCTTTTTGTTAATGGCAGGGACGTCTTGAAGCATGGGCCAGCTGGGCCCGGGCCCAGGACCTCAGCCATAAGGGGGGCCTCGACTAGTTCTAGACTCAGCCTTAATAAAATCATGATTCGAACAATTTCAAAGGTCAAATGCTATTCTTGGTTGTATTCTGCGAAAAACTCAGAATTTCGGACTTTTTGTCAACTGGCTATGTGTGATGACCATCGTCCATGTTTCGGCCTAGGCCTACCATTATACACCATCATTACTCATTCAGCCAAAAAGGCGGCAGTCGGTCGAGCCGGTTTGTGTGAGTGTAAGTCATGCACATTTGCTTGTTTTGGGCTGTTTGGGCAAGTATTTGACAACGTGTGCTATGTTCTGTCTACTTTGAAGGATCATTGGTGGGGCTTACTTTTGGCTAGGGGCCCAGGGCCTCAAGATGTCCTTGGTTAATGGTATCCATCCCAACATCAATAATGACAATAAGGTTGTCTGCTATGCATACGACATTGCGATTTAGCACTCTGGGAAGGAAATAGACATCTCGGAAACAAAGCTACAACAGTACTTAAAATGGAATACTAAAGTGGACACAGAGTTTAAAATTAAAGATCAATGTTAAAGATCAATGTCTATGTTTTCACAACAAATAGAAAACGCAGGTCCAAGATGGATCCAAAATTTATATGTTGAGGGTAAACTTATAGAGAGGACAACATGCCCGAAATATCTAGGAGTCATCCCAGATGCGGAACTAAGATTTACCTAGCACATGACGATCTGAGCAGACAGGGCTTTGAAAAAATTAAAATCCTTTGCGGTACAGACTAGGGAGACAGTCCCAAGATCTTAAAGACAACATATATTTCACTTATAAGACAGGTTATGGAATATGCCATCTGGGTGTATGCATCCAAGACTAGAAAAACTAGATAGTGTTCTGGCAAGAGCTTCAAAAGTCATTGTTTGGGCAGTGTTCTCTGGTAACAGGTTGAAGGTCGTAAGAGAGTGATGCCTTGATGGCCTCGGGAAGAGAAGATCAAATTCACAAACAGGGCTAGAAGTCGTACACCAGCACATATTGCTAGGAGAACTTTTGAAACTATAATAGTAACACAAGATTAAAAAGATCTTCTCCAATGCAATTTGACAGTGAAATAAGAATACCCCTTGGCCTTAAACAGAACAAATTTTTCATTTATCAGGAGCCTGTTTTCTCTGCTGGGCTTCCTAAGAACGCCAAAATTGTAACAAGTCTATTAGAGCCGTGTACTAAGAGTGAGCCTATTAGTGTCTTCAAGGCAAAAGGGCTCAAGACTATTGACAAATATCCAAAATATGACTTTATGTTTGCCTATACAGACGGTTCTTCTGATGAAACATTCTTGAATGGAGGCTCGGGGGTATTTATGACTACTCCAAGTGATGCAACTTACCAACGGTGCTGTTGCCATTGAATATTGTTTCAATTGTGAACTTCGGGTGATAATTGAGGCTCTCGATCTATATGAGACTCTCCCTGTTCTAGAACAGGCTAAAGGTCTCGTTATTTTCTGTGTCTCAAAAGCAGCCTTTCAGGCAATTTTAAATGGAGGTTCATGGATTACTGAAGGTACTTGCTCTTACCTTTTTAGATTAGAGGAGTTAGATAAAATCTGCTCCCTTCAATGGTTACCAGCACATGTTGACATTACAGACAATGAAAATGCGGATAAATTGGCGAAAGAAGCTAGAAATCTTAATAACAACAACTTTGTTAACGCTACCTTATTAGACGCAAATGCTGTCATAACTTTCAAATTGAGAGAGAAGTCAATTCCTGTAAAACATCAAATCTGTAGTATAAGTGGAGACCGCATTATAACAAAGCCTGAGTGAGTGAATATTAGCTTCGTACTATTCAGCTACACGAGGGCTTTTGACGACGGTCCGCGTAATTTCGAACCATGGTCAAGTGACGCGGACGACACCTGAGCTGGCACCCCCTCTCCTAACTACCACATAAACGGGAGGACGTTTGAGCTCTCGACAGATTTAACGTGCATCGTTCCCCTACATGGCGGATCTTTAGTGGTACTGGGATCGACCTCATGACACGCTAGCCATGATCTGATGCCTAGACCACTTGGCTATCGCAGCCACTATAACAAAGCCTATTGCTAGGCTAAGAACAGGTGATCACAGAGGAATGAAGTTTGATAGAGATGGTAGAAGAACTTATAGGAATTGTGATAACTGTTTAGATATAGAGCTAACACCTGCTCATATTTTTGACTGTCCAGCTATTCTTGCTGCCCTACAAGAAATATGAGCCTTTTTTCGCCAACTATAATATTGAACATATTGCCAGAACAGTCATCTGGGTCTATGGTCCCGTCGTCGACTCGACATCATCATCCATTGGATGGCAAAGTTTAACCATACAAGTTCATCTATAAAAACTGTGCATTCATCACGAATACGAAATTGAAAATGCTCAGATTCAATACTATTTCTGAAGACACCAAGTGCGAAATGAACTCTGTCATCTATTTTATTTCCATCAGTACAGCAAATAAAAAGAAAATAGTCCATCATTTGGCTGCTAAATTTTATAATATAGATAGCGGGCAACTCTGAGGGAAGGAAAGATGGAGAGATTCACTATCCGAAGAAACAAAGGGATTTCTCTTATAAGCAATATTATGAAGAATAGCGATGTCAATTGGAGTGAAGCCAGAATTACAATTTATGGTAGGATATCTACGCATGGCCCGCAGAAGTCTTTATACGTTCTGTCATCGTATGCGCGAACAAGATTCTTGTGTTTGTACAAGCGTGGGAACAGTCTTTCATTCTTGGCTACATATCGCAGCGTTGGGAGAAGAATTGGTGTAAGGTATGATACATAAATAATTAACATAGTCGTATCATTTGGTGGTAGTTTCTGTATGACGAAAACGGTCGACGAGATAATATGCTAATACTAAAACAAAAGTTAATTTGATTTCGATGTTGTGAGTCATCTTTCCTAAATGAATGACTTACAGTTATTTCCTTTCTTTTAAAATCCTAGTGAAGCTCACATATTTGATGAGGAATAGAAAAAAAAATTAAAGATGGAGCCAAATTGCTCGTGTTGGACTTATTCTCATATGATAATAGTAATTCTTCAAATTAGTGGTAAATAAAAGCGTAGTTTAAAATAGTATCCAACCTTCTTTCTCGTGTTTTTTTTTCACCAAAATTAATAACATTATCCGAACATTTGAAACAACTAAGTGGAATATTGATCATATTAACCCTCGATGTTATTGGCGATATTCCTCATCATGTCTTGTAAATCATCAACACTAAAAGGAAATTAAAGGTAAGGTAAGGAGCACAGCATCAACACAATAACTGCAAGATAAGGCGACATCTGGATCATGATCGACTGCAAAAATCAATTTTATCACTTGTATCAATAACTCATCCCTAGCAATATCGTCCCTTATATTTTTAATTGCATAGGCTTTTCGTAAAACTATCTGCAAGAGAATTAAAATTTGATCTCTTCCTAAGTTTTGTTTTGCATGGTTTATTGAAAACGTGAGCTGGTGCACTGCTCAGTTTGACTTTCAAGATCGCCAATCAGAGTGTTTACACTCAGTATAACCTTTAATAAAAAAAACACAACGTTTACACAGAATGGGAATACACTAATAAATTAATGCTGCACGTATCGTTTAAAAATGAATCGGGTCATCAAGCAGAGGATTCTACTCCATTTTCCCTCCGTCATTGTTAAAAAAATTGATAACGTCTACATTAGGAGACGGAAAAACCTTTGGGACAAAAGGAGCCTTCTATAAAACTTTGGAACTTATTTCATATCACTGTACACTACTTGTTTTTTGGCATGATTTTAAAATCGCAAGAAATCAGCTCTTTGGTGGCTAGTCTGATTAATACGTACTATCGCAGCAATGCAAACCCGCCAAGTTGGCAACCCCGATTTGGCTTGTGTCGTACGCGATGAATTGGCAACCATATGCTTCGTTTCATATAATGTCACCGATAGGTTGCGATAATACGTAAGTACACAATTAAGATTATAAATATTTAACGAAAAATTCCAGAGAATACCAATATTTAACGAAAAATTCCAGAGAATACCAATATTAAACAAATGCCAGATATAATTTGATATCGTTACTCTACTCATGTTAGCCTGATTTTCAAATTGCTTCCAACACAGCCGAATGTTATCGTAATGTTACTGTACCCGAACTTGGCACATTTTAAAACAATTTGGAGGAAAAATTTATAGCGTACTTTAGATGTGAATTCTTTTTTAGGTTCTTACGTATTACCGCAACAATCGCCAACTCTATTATAACTCGCCAAGTTGGTAACCTCGATTTCCTATGCATTGTATGAGCTAGCTGAATAGGCAACTAAGTGCTTCGTTTCATGTAATGTCCTCAATAATACGTAAGTATCCTATTTTAGGGCAAATATTATTTATCACTGGTAAAAATCAAGTGTACACTTTTGATAAGAGAGAGAGAAAAATCGTGCCAAAGTGTCCCAACAGTTCGTTTTTTATGTATTGGGTTTCTGTCTAATATGAAGATAATAATTCACTAATTTGATGATAAATAAATGTAAACTACAACGTATCCGTGTAACAGAAAGGAAGAATATAGTTTTGGAACTAATTTGGTGTCCAGATGCAACCAGATTTGGTGTGATTTTAATATTGCACCGGATAAGTCTTTGCAGGTCAGTAAATTTCTATTCCAGATGGTTGTTCGTTGAAATATTATCGTCCCAACTGGTGACAATTTACGACTAGCTGACAGTAAAATCTCAGTAGACGGATATCTCTAATTTTTTAGAGAAAGAGTTTCTCTCTCTATCTCTTTATTTTTTTTTACATATTTGATATTTATACTCTACGGATATATCCACAAAATAGTAAAATTTCTCCAAATCGAGATGATACCATTATAAAATTATAACATTGGACCAGTCGCTAAAGATCTATTTGGCGCAATTTTGCGACAACATCGAGTAGCGTACCGATATCAAATTTTTATTCCCTGATTTTTTTAATTGTCGCATTGTAAACATTACTGATACAAACATGCATCTCTAATATTAAAAAATTGAATGGTTTTCATACCTTAAATTTTTAACTCCTTTCTTCACAAAAGAATAGTTCATATGCTAAGAAACGAAACATATAAATTAAAATATTTCTAAATGAATGACCCAGAAATTCCGATTTTATTTACCGCGCTTTTTAAACATAAATTGCGACAAACTCTTTCAGAACTAGGATTTAAATTTAAATGTTGCCAACATTTCATTGTGATACTTTGAGTTTTTTAAAGGACATTTATGAATTAGGTCTCATTTGTAAATTAAAACTAATTTGAGAGAGAAGATTGAAAAGCAAATTTTTTATTTAAATAAACAAGTAAAACAAAAAAAAATGAATAAGGTGTAGCAAAAATCTAATAAAACAATTAGTTTGGTTGAAAGTATAAAACTGTAAATGTTAATTATTTCATTAGCCATTTTTAAATTATTATAATTGACTTGTAAGATATTTCCTTCACCGGCTAGATTCAGATGAAAAACTGCCTTATATGATTGACTCGTCTGATTCTGAGGTTAGTATTTTACTGGTATCTTAAGAGATTAATTATAAATAATTGAAGTGCAAGAGGGACATTCCGATAGTAAGTTTCATCGTATTTTTCGGAAGATAAGATAGTACTCACGAGATGATGAATGAGAAACAACAATCAATGCTGGTTCAACCAAAGATATTCGAGTACTAATTACGATGGCTGATTGACGTGTGCTGACAATGTGGTCTCCAGTGGAAACGCATGCCAGCATGAATTAACACGTGAGACTGGTGCGTCTATCTTCCCTAACCGTGTATGGTGAAGAGGCTATCGAAGGTTGGAACTCGGTACCTTCCGATTCGTAAGCGCATAACTTACCGCTAGACAAAAGTGATCACTACTGTCCGGAGGCTGTTACTGGCTTATTTAGATTCCGCCACAGTACTCCCCCAACAGTGAGTCGGTGGATAGGCGAACGAACGAGATATTTGTTGTTATGGAGAGCGTGGGAGTTGATACTATTGCGTCAAGTGAGCCTGACGACTTTGCTGCGCCGAGTGGGTTCGACGACTTTGCTGCGCCAAGTGAGTCTGGCGACTTTGCTGCGCCAAGTGAGTCTGGCGACTTTACTGCGCCGAGTGGGTCCGTTAGTCACCACTTTGGCTAAATGGTATGGGTTGGTGAAAGATATTAGATATCAACGATGCGTGTTCAAAATATTGTTGCTATTGGTTAAAATGATGTTTCTTAATCATAAAAGAGTAAATAACTTTTAATGTTGCTTGTTACTTGCTAAAACATATGAGATACATAGTAATATATATATATATATACGATGTTCTACAGAAAAGAGAAGTAAGCAATATTGAAATATCAAGTGTTGCCAAACGACAACAAAGAAATCAAGAGTTAAATTAGTTCTCTTCAGTTCATGCAGCCACAAGGCCATGTCTCGTCAGATGTATTGAATGTTCAATGAAAGAAGGCACAATGTCGGCGTTCCTCCCCATCCACAAATAAAAACTACATTGATGACGTACAGGACATAGTATTAGTGGACAGGCGCATAACAGTGTGAGTGAGTGAATGAATATCACTCGTACTATTCAGCGACTCGAGGGCTTTTGGCAACGGACCTCGTCCTTTTGAACCATGGTCAGGAGACGAGGATGACACCTGAGTTGGCACTCCTCCTTTTCACCTCACTTCTACACTGTAACAACTGGAGGACGTTTGAGCCTCGACAAACTTAACGTGCATCGCTCCCCTGCACGATGGATCTTCGGTGGTACTAAAGCTTGAACTCATGAAACTCCGGCCACGAGTTCGTTATCTTGACCACTAGGCTATTGCGGCCACATAACGGTGTCAGAGTGTATTGTTCGTGATCAAGTACAACACATGATCCATGATGTTTTGAATTTCCAAAACATGAGAGAGAGAAAGAAAGAGTACCAAAGAAATGAGTTCCTATTCATAATCCTTACAGGCAGACCGATCCTAGGGTATCGGTCACCCACATGTAAAGACGTAATGTGCCACCACTCTTGAAAATTTTTCATATTTTGGCTAATACTTAACGCTGACGTTATAAATTCATCTATTTGTATAATAGTAAAAAGTAAAACTTTAATAAAAATTTAATAAAAAGTAAAACTTTAATAAAACACAAAAATCACTTTTTTTTTCTATTTTGTTCCTCTAAATAAGGCTATTATTGAATTGTTAACTTTTAATTTCTCCAAATGCATATTGAATTTAAACACTCCTATGCCTTATGTAAAAAAAAAAATTTTTTAAATTTGGACATTAGATATTTTTGTAAAACAACTTTCGCGAAAAGTTTTGAGACAGTAAGCATCGCGTTCCACGGTGCGCCGTCAGTGCCGCTGGTATGGGACTGGAATGACTCTGCCATGGAATTTTGCTATCAAATGAAAATGTGTGTAAATTGTAGATACCATTGGACAGAGTG
This sequence comes from Trichonephila clavata, assembly GCA_019973975.1. NCBI lineage: Eukaryota > Metazoa > Arthropoda > Arachnida > Araneae > Nephilidae > Trichonephila > Trichonephila clavata. Next base: position 43,466 of record BMAO01035272.1, read on the forward strand.
GACCAACCACACTGTGCACTGACATTCTATTTTTCCTTCACTGTGCTACACGCATACACTATCGCGGGAAACCATAACTTATTTTAACTTTTTCAATAACTATTTAAAATTCAGAACATTTATTCGACTTATTATAAGTTTTATTTTGAGAAATTCCTAAAATTGTTTTGTTTGATTGATATATTTATACGCGACCTACGCCGCCCCTTGTTTGGGCCACCTGCATGTAGCGCTCATGCTGCGCACCTGCTAGGATCAGCCCTGCTTACAGGCCATGAGACATGGGTGCACCTCACAACCGCAGAAACCAAGGCCACTTGAATAATGTGGAAGCGTTCACCAGCGAGGAAAAAATCCTTACAAATCAATGTTGAGATGTAGCAAGCTGTGCGACACTACTTTGCATCGTAAGGCATCGATATTGACCCGAGTATTTTCTCTTAACTGATTGCACGCAACGACGAATGTCTCAATGTCGGTGGTGTTACTGCGCCGAAGCATGGAATGTGTATAGTTCACAATAAAATGATGCAATTTTTTGGCAATATACTTTCTATGTGTAAGAAAATGACGAAACTTACTTTTGGAGCTTCCCTCGTATTTAGGCATACAAATTATTGTTTTTCATAACTTAAAGACAAAATGCATTTATTTAAAAGGCAAGCATAGTTTAAAAAAACTAAAATGTAATTCCATATTGGAGAAAATGATTCAAAATTTATATTTTATCCATTTCAAAACCTTTCTAACGAAATACTTGCAAAGAACCGTTTTCATTGTTTGTGCGAAGCTCAATGGAGTATATATGTTACCGGCATTTTCTATACAATACCTAGGCATTCTATGCAATGCCGGACGTTTTTAGTCAAAGTATGAAATATGAGATTCATTACATACTTTGCCTAGGAATTGTATAGAATGCCTAAAGCTAATTAGGGAAAGTATGTATAAAGGTCATGATAAATAATGACTTATGTTCCTAAAAGTACGAATGGTTATTCTGACAAAATAATGAGACTGCCATTAAAAAAAATTATCCAAAATACGTAAAGGAAAATGAAAAAGTTGTATCAAACAAAATTAGTCTTTCTTATCAAGGAAAACGAAATCTAAATAAATAAAAATGAATGTGTGTGCGTGTCTGTGAGTCTGTTATGCCTTCCTAAGCCGCTCATCCGATTACAATGAAGCTTTGGGGAATGGTTGGACGCATGCCCGCGAAGGTTTTTCTGTCACAATAAAACTGACCCTTAAGAAGGAGTGTTGGAAATAAATATTCCCGTTTTTGAGCCATTAGACCTACAAACTTGAAACTTGGTAGGCATGTTTCTTTCAAGGATTAGAGGTCCGCAACAAAGGGGGTTTAGCAATAAACGAATCCTTAGGAGTGTTGCGGGGGATAAAGCGAAGTTATAGATAAATATTCCCGTTTTTGAATTATAGAACTTGTGACGGATCTGTACGGTCTTCACTAATCCTCTCAATTACTCTTTCAAGTTTTATTTATTTCAACCAATCTCCACCGGGAGCCAAAGCGTGATTTATGCAAATGAGATATTTTATATGTTCGGGTTTCGCGAGTTAACGTGTGAAGGTGAAAGTGAAAGAGAGAGAGTAGTAAAGTGAAAAGTTAGATTTTTAAAGTAAAGTGAATTGAAGCATCGGTAAATCAACTCGCAGTTATTGACAAATTTAGTGTGAAGTAACGCGACGAGCAAAGCTGAAGAGCTGAAGATTGAATTTGTTAAGTCGAAAGTGGATCTTAGCTTTTATCCGATCCAACCTGAATCAACGTATTCCACAAGACGGACCTGCCGAAGTATAAGAACCAGGTTAGTGACTTAGAAATTGTAAATACGTGTACGTGTGTTAGCTGTAATTTTGTACGTGCTGATCTTTCGGGGATTCAGTTCAGATTCCGTAGTTCCGCTAATAGTTACTCCTTCTCATTCTCCACTGTGTTTTATTGTTCTTAAGTTTGAATAGTGTATGTGTAACTTTCCTTGATTAAGAGGTATCAATAAATATAGTAATTTGTAAAGATGTCTCTTGAACTTGTTAATCCGCCTACACGTCCAGAAACAAGTAACGGTAGACGGGGAGATGATAATCTTAGGGGAGGTTATATATCACGACAAACTTACAAATTTGAAATTTGGAAGGCCTTTTCCATTTATAAAGTTGAGATTCACTACACAAAGAGTTTTACAAAAATTGAACCCAAAGGGGTTCACTTTTGCCTTTAAACCCCGAGGGGTTAAGAATCATCATATATAAATATTTCCGTTTTTGAACTCTTAGACAAACAGACTTAAAATGGTAGTATGTTATGTTTAGTTGAATATAGATACACTCTCTGAGAAAGGATTATACGGAAATTGACACCTATTATAGGGGAGGAAGAGCTGGGATTTGCAGGGACTTATTTATAAAAAAAAATTTCGTTATTTAACTACTACTTACCGTAATGAAATTTAATATGCATGTTACATTTGTTGACTGTGAATTCGGTAGCAAAGAGTTTTACGGAAATTGACTCCTATGAGATAGAAGGAATCTTTTGTGGTGTATTGATAAAAAAAAAAAATCTTTTTTCAAATTACTAGACCTTTATTAACAAAATTTGGTATGTTTGTCTCTGTTGTTGAATTGAACGCGTTTGTTGAACGAGGCTTACAGGAATCGGCTCTTAAAGGTGGTAACTAGAGCTTATTGATAAACAAATTCTATTTTGATCTATTAAATTTAGACTTGAAATTTGGCTAGCATGTTTATTTTATTGAGTAGAGATCTATTAAAAATGTGTTTTGCTTAAATCATTTCATAGGGAATTACGAGGGAGTAAGAGATAATTCTACTTCAAATTTAGAAATTAATTGGAAAGTTCTGTCCTTTTTCAATTCTTACTAATAGCTCGCGTATTTATTTTGTTCAAGTTTTCAGTCGTTAATAAAATAAATTTTAAAGCGCTCACTTGAGCTGAAACTTTATATACACGATTATTTGGGATGACACAATACGGTAATTTAATTATAATTAATAAAAATTAATTTCTTAAAACTAATTATTCAAAGAATTACAGATACAGCTATGTTGGCATCATTTTTGGCGAATTAATGACTATTTCAGCGACGTGTCAAAATTTAAACAATTTTTTTCTCACATTTTAAAGACCCATTTGAAATGAAAATTTCTATATACGATTGTTTCGAGTGACAATACGATAATCTAATTCATTAATTAAACTTAATCAATAAATTTTTTCTTTATAAAGGAGAAAAAAATTTAATTTGTTCCATTTCCAAAATCTTTTCCCCCGTTAAGGATTAACCTCTTGAAAGATAATTAGGGAGGGTTGCGCCGACACAATGGACACTGACAGGTAGTTTTATGGTTCGCAGGGGATTCCGTGTGTGTGTTGGTTGAAAGTTCTTTCAGAATTCTGTTACATCCCGAATTCTATCACATCCCCAGAATCCGGAATTTAATTTTGCTCCAGGCAAAATTAAATTCCTAGAACAAGTTCGCATCGTCAGAGCTCAGGTCCTCCTCTGGGAAGGAAACTGGGTGTCAAAATTATCGGCGGCAGTTGGTATTGCCTACATGGTGCCGCACTATAAAAGGATATCAGCGCTTGGGGAATGTACTAGGTCTGCATATGGTAAAAATACCAATCTGCAGCCCCATTGGGGAAAAAAAGAATCCGTGACGTAATATTGTATAGCAGTTCTTCCCAACATTTTTATCTTTCGGGCCGGTCAGCGTTTGATAATTTTCCGGCAGCTCTCTGAGGGTGGGACGTTGGTTATTTATATTATAAATTGGTTTGATTTTATAATTTAATTGTATTTAAACATGCCTTCAGAATAAAATTCAATTGCACCAAAAAATAAATATAAAATGATTTTTCATAAAATATAAAGTGATTTCCTTGGAAAGTTGCCCAAACACGAGAAAAATATACTCCAGTAAATAGAAATAATGTAATGCTCCTTGAGTGGCCAGATACCACGTGTGATCCACATGCTCCCCTGTTCCGTGTGATTCACGGAACAGGGGTTGGGAACCATTGTTTTATGGTACTGACGCTTTCTTTAACAGGCTATAAATGAATTTACTTTTATTTTCCGCAAACATCACATCATTCAGTAACCTATAGTCCTTGTGTTCCTTCTTAGAAATCATTTTGGCATTTTGTTTATCAGTTATTAACTTCTAGTAAATAATTTCAGTTAAGGAAAAACTTTTCTTTTTGCAGCATCAACTTGAATTTGGGGCAACTAATCGTCGAATAGTTGTTTCATGTCTATAGACCACATGGGTCGGCAACCCTTTAGCTGTAGCGTGTCAAACCAATCTATTAATATGATTCTTTTACAAATTTTTTGAGTATTGCAAAGTGCCACTGAGAATTGTACCGCGTGCCTCATGTGGCATGTGTGACATAGGTTTCGGACCCCTGCTATAGACCATGACTCCTTCTCCAACACTATAGCTTGCTCCTCCAATTTCAGGTAGCACAGAAAAAAAAACAATTTTTTTTAACAAGTTTAAGTAAAATTTAGTGTTTTGACACTTTAGAACAAACAGCAATGTACAACTAACAAATTCTGAGCCTGATACACGCGTTAAAAGTTCCGTGACTTGTCCCGCAATATTCGAAACGAATCAGAGATTTCATACTTTGCCGGTTTCTCGTTAGGCATTCTATAGAATGACTAGGCAATGTGTGAAATAGGAATCATTTCATACATTGCCGGCTAGGTTTAGGCATTCTATAGAATGCCGGATTTCATACTTTGCCGGTAACATATACACTGCTAAAAAAACTAGTAGAGCACGCGCATTTAACAAAATAACGCAAATATTTTTTCTTATAACCAACATGAAACAAAGCATCCATAGTCTTAAGTGTAGAAGAAAACAGAAGAAGAGAACTTCACATACAAATCAACGTTTATGACGTCAGAAACCAGAAAAAGGATGTAAGTGCAAGAAGTTGTGATTTCGTAAAAGCTGTTGTTTTACTTCATCTCAGTGAAGAAATTCAATCTTTCGGCTGTTCCAGGACAACAAACTGTAGCGGACGTTGTTGGAGAGGCAAGAAGTGTCATTGCAGGACTGGAATCAATTCCATAAAACAGGACATGTTCGGCGTGTGCCAGGACAAGGTCGTCCACGTGCAAATAATGACCGATATAACCTGCCAACAGCTCGTCGAAACAGAGCTAGCTGCCAAAAGAGCATATTCAAAGACAGTTTCTTTTTTGGTAACAGGACGAAGGGTTATTTCTAAGCAATGAGATTTTTTTTTTGTTGTTATTTAATCAAGTTGTTGCCCTAAACATTATTTCATATTCGTTATACATTTAAAAGGAATTAAAGTTATTATGCAACTATTTTTTGCTTTAATTTTGTATTGCGTTTTGTTACATCTGCAGTCTTCATATTACGCCTATGCATGACAATCACGCAATATTTCTTCACTTTTTGGCTTACTCTTCTAGTTTTTTTGAGCAGTGTATTTTGGCCAATTAATCACTCCTGATGTTGTGAGTTTTCTCAAGGCAAAAGTACAATTTAATTTTTGCAAATATTAGAAGTTAAAAATCAAGAATTGTAAGTGACAGTGAGTGTTTTATGAGTGAAAGAACAGAAAAGCCGTCATTTTTATCTCCATGGATTTAATTCCTCAATTTTTATGATACCTTGATCTTTCTTGTATGTTCTTGTCTCATTTCGTAAATTTTGTAGTGAATTTCACCAAGACTAAGTACTTAAGAAATGCATAGATAAATATTCTTCAAATTAGTTAATTGCTTAACGATACCGATTTGTTACCCAAGAACCGATACCTGTGAAAATTGACGTGAACTAGATCATAAAAGTTTTAGATCGCAAAATGCGATTAGCGCAGCGAAGCGCTTTTAGAAGCAAGATTTATGATCCAATTTCAGTGATATCAGCTGTGCAAGCTGAAGGTAACTTTATTGTACATCAGTATTTGGAAACAAAATTAAGGTATAACTTTGTTTCAACTGATCTCTTTTCCGAGTTGCCACTTGGATTATTGTAAAATCGTTCCTAGGTCAAATCTAAATTCGAAAATTAATTTTTTTAAAAATTTTTTTATCATTGTGAATTTTTTTTATAGTAAGTATCAGCATTTATTTTTCTGAAAACTTCATTTTTTTAAAACAAATAAAATCAATATTTCTTTTAAAGTTTATCTATTGATTTTATGTTCCTGCGATCGCAAAATATTTTTAATTTAGAATTCAAGCATGCGTTTACATTTATTTATTTATTTTGTAGTAAATATTTCTCAACAAAGTTCAAGAATGTTTTTTTTTTCCTGATGTTAAAGAAAATGAATCAAACTCGAAATATTGTTTCATATAGAAAAAGGCTTCCACAAGAAATATTACATTCTGAGTTTGGCATTGTATCAAGAGCTGCATATTTTATTATATCCTATGCTTTTATAAAAGAATCAATTTTATAAGTGAAAATCTTCGGATAATTTTTGCCGGGAACTTCTACAATATTCTTTTATGAAAGGTAAGCCAACACATTATATAAAAACTGACGTATAAAAACACTAATGCGAATTTTTTTCACTGCTACGCTTCCCAAAGCTGAGCAAAGCGATTGTTGACTTACTTCTCGTACTTGAGTAAGTGACGCATGAGAGGATTGCTCTAAGAACGACATCTTCCAATCAGCGAACGATGAAACTCCAGACTTAACACTAAGACTTAATAAGCATACGGTTTTTAAAGAGTCGGAAAAAAAATGTTACAGTGTTCAACTTGTTGTTCCGCTCTATCTCCCGATGAAAATTTTGCTCTTCTAGAGATATCTATATCTTTGTATTTTTACTACAATTTCCCTTTCTGTAAGTTATGATACAAACTTTTCGATAGGCTAAGTTAGAAAAATGCAGGACTATTGAACTTAAGGCGCAGTTTTAATTTACAGCAAAAGGATTTAAAAAGTTATTTTTGTACTATTGAATGATTTATTACTTCATTTACATAAACAGGACAGAGGCTAAAATTATTTTTGAAATAAAGGACAAATTAAGTCGCTTAAAAAACAAAATAGTCATTTTGATATCCATAATATTTTAAACCAGAAGTTTTGCTGTAATAAGCAAAAGTTATATTTCTTTAATTCCAGGAATTCTAATCAACTGAGCCCATCACTGGAGTAGGCTATAAATCGGTAATTGTTAATCGAAAACTGTTTACAACAAAGGAAAAACAGAGTTACAAAACAGAGACTGTTGCAATGTTATTTATAAAAGTTTTAAAACTCTGAAATGCTCACAATTAGCTGGAAAGCAAATTTATCGTCTCATCGACAGAAGAAATGAATTTCCATTCAGACGGAAAATTCTAGAGGTGATGGCATCTGGCGAAAATTACTGCACTCTCCTCAAGCGTTTGTTTCTGACGGGTGTTCGAAGGCGTCGCTTGCTTCTGATTCTACTTGTGCTCTACGTCGTCACCACCTACTTTCTAAGGCACTCTCTGTGGAATGTTCTGGAACGCGTCCAATACAAAGTCACCCCCCTTAAAGAAGATCTTAGAACTTACCGAGAACTGATCTTTCTTCAAGTGGTAAGTGGAAAGTATAATCTTTCAATCCTTCTGGTAAAAAAGTGTGTAAGGCCGAACGTACTCAAACTCATTGCTCAGATATTTTTTAAGGAATCCTTACTATTCCCTGTTCATTGTCGATATTTAGATATCAGCTTGTATGAAATGTAAGGCATATTTATAACATTGTCAGGACCAATTTCCAAGTCTAAATTTATAATTTATATTTTAATGAGCAAAGTAAACAGTAACAATAAAATATCAAATATAGAGTAAAATACACCTGCCCCTATTTACAGAAAACGATTGAAATATTTCTACTTACACTTAATAAACTTTTCAACCATCTGTTATGAAACTATAATATTGAAATCAAAACCAAGTAAAAAAAATTGCATGTCTGTGCGACAGAGCATTTGGTTGAAACTATTATTTTAAAAGTAAAAGTTCCATATATTACATATATGGAACCGAAGTAGTTGAAACTACTTATAATTACTCGGAATAATTATCTGAATAAATGTGTTCCGAAACATATTATATTTTCCTTCTTAGACAGCCATGGTTATCAATGAACAAAAATATAGAATCGCAAGCTCATACACATTATTTTAACACAAAATCATTTAGTAGATTTAATAACCCTGATTGCTTTGTGCGAGTAAGAAGACAATGTTTACTATGTCTATAAGTACTCCAATGAGCAGAATACACTAAAGGGCTAGTTCTTGTATAGACTTCACGGTCTGGTCATGGCGTAAGGCTGTCTTCGTATATTCAAGAATAGGACGCACATTAGGGGCATTTTTCAGATTGAAAATTGATACCAATATTAGTTTTTTGTTCTCACTTTTCTATGCTAAAGAAAAGCGGTTTGGGGAAGCAGCTACCCTTGATGACGAGACTTTCGAATATACAGCCTTCCCGTCTTTCTTCCTAATCATTGCCTTGTGTAGTTGAATAATGATAACAAGCTGTTCTCCGGGTGAACAGTGGAGATCTTTGCGCTTCAAAGAGTAGGAGAAAACAGAAATTGTATATCTCCCCGTCTCAAAATAAGAGTTAAATCACATGATTGATGTTTATAATATTGGATAGATAGATCACGTGATGATCAAAAAGCAATTAAAATGGGGAATAAACTCCCTGGTTTATTTTTTAACCAAATCCGTTCTTCTCGTTAATCCTTTCAAATGATCCATTTTCCGTCCTGCAACAATTAACTATGCTTAGCCTTTTTATTTGGGACTAATATGTGATAAGCAGCGCTTGTTATCGAGTGATATGGAATCCAAGAGGGTGGTCTAGCTGTAACAAATCATTAGGAAAATAATTGTAAGGAACTGCTTTGAAAAATATATTTCAAATAAATAATATAAGAATACATTGAAAATAACCAATAACTATCAAAAATTAATATCAATGTAATATAATAATAGTAACGTATAATAATTGTATAATGTATAAAATTTAAAAATAATCATATAATATAACATAATATAATTATACTATCCATTATATAAGTGTAATATGATAAGAATTGTATTATATATATGTAATGCATAATAATTATTATATAATAATTGTATTATTCAATTATATTATAATATACATAAAATAAATATATATTTAAATTATCCAATAATGAATCTCAATTAATAATTGCTAATAACTTGCAATATCACAAAAATTGTTATTTTTGATGAATTTCATCGAACAAGGAACATTTAAAAATACAAAATTTAAAAGTAAAATAAAGCAGAAATGTGCAATTTGCAGCAATAATCAAAAGGCACAGTCCTCATATTCTTTTAAAAAAATATCCTGGTACTTACCAATGATACTAGAAATATCCATATTCGAAAATAGCACAAAATACAACAGAAAACTGAAGCAGTGGCTTAAAGAATAAGTGCAATAAAATTGTTAATTTTTTAAAGAAATCGAATTAAAATTGTCTAAAATTAATAGGGTTACCAGGTGAAAAAAACCCAATAAAAATTAACTCTTATATACGTTATCTTCAAGGTAACCACAACACTAAACGATAAAAATATCAAGGTAACCATATTGTAATGTTATTGCCCATCTTAGATAACATAAACTTGGCGCGTAACACTCAGATATCAAATTAGCACCTTTTATTTATATAAACTCATTTTTGATGTGTAACATCTTTCTTTTCGGTTGCTGGATATTTGTAGGAGTGATTTCGTGAAAAGGGACGAAAATGTGTAACAGGAAGTCGGGGAAGACCGTGCTTTTGATTCGACCAATCAGGGCGCTAGGTGGTGTCTCTTCGCTACCCTCGCATCGGGGTACAATTCTAGCAGCCATCAAGCCACCACTCCTTTTTTATATTGTTAAATTTAGCATTTCAAAAGATTCGAATTCAAAAACTCGGTTTCGTTTTCTTAGCTCTAAATCCACTTCCCATATACCAGCAAGTCTTATTAGACTTCAGCCAGGATAAACTTTCGATTCTTACGCTCAGTTGTTAAAGTCTCAGGGCTCGTTTTGTATGAAATCTGAGGTTATATTTATGTGTATAAACTATAACAATAATTATATTTACTGTTAAGCGTCTGGCAAAGTTCATCTTTCTTAAAAAAAAATACGAGTAAGTAATTATTCGAATTCACATTTTAGTGCGTATCTTTTTCATACTTTGAGGTTAATTCATGTCGCTGTCAATATAATATTTTTGATTGGGATTAAAAAAGTTTTCTCGATTAAAAAAGCTAACTAATTAATTGCATGGGTAATTTTGATTTTCTCTTACAAATCGTCAAATAAGTGGACTGGGTATTGTTTGTCAAGATATTAGGGACGTATACAGTCACTCAAAAAAGTATTGGGACACTTGGCATGCAAAACTGTAAAGCCATTCATAAAAATATTTATCATATTAAAACAAAAACAAAATGAATTAAGAAATATTTTAACATTTGGTGTACAGTATATAAGGAAAATTTTATTAGTATTATAGGACTAGCTGAAATGCCCGTTCTTCGCACGGGTTAAGTTTTAAAAACAAAAATTCATCTATTATAGAATTATAATATTTTTTAGTGAGGGTAAAAACCTGTGTGTGTATAAAAAGTAGTATAACCAAAAATTAAAAATATATTTTTCAAATGAATGTTCACATTAGAAATAATTTTAAACAAATTGTAATTTGGCCTCAAAGTAAATAATAATTTAACAAAAACAAATATTTCAATGTAAGAGAGAAAATTATCAAGCTAAAGAGTAAATATATATGAATGAATGCAAATATAAATAAAAATTATTACAGAAAAGTGATAGTAGAAGTGAGTTTCTGCTATGGAAACTATGGGTGAAATAACCTGCAATAGATGAACCGAAAGAAAAAATTATTGATAAACTGATTCACCAAAAGCTATCATAAATAAGAAATATTAGGAAGCCTTCAACTGAAAAAAATTAAATTAGAGCATTGCACCCATACCTCATATAATACTATCTAACATCTCTGTAATACATCTAATATACAGTATTAGATGTAATTAAATACTAAAAACATTTAATTAGTATGAACTAAAATCAAAATCTACCTAAAACAGGTCCCCGTTGAAATAGTTCAGAACAAACAACAGTACTGAATGAAACAAATAATAAACCATGCTGCTAAAAAATTAATTATTGAAGCAATACTTTTTTGCAACATTGCTATTAAAAATTATTATTTGATTGCAAAGAGCAAAAGAATGAGTACATACAATGATAAATAACTATAATGATAATTGAAATATACATATCCTATATGGACAGTATCAAATAAAATATGCATATAATCTCCAAGAAACTATGTGAGGAACAGATAATCAGAAGCATGATAGCATGAGACGTAAAATCATTTCAACACTGTATTTTAAAGAAATCCAGAGGGAAATATAAGAAAATCTTTTTAAGGTGCATCTTTTTTCTGTGCAAGAATTTTTACGATTACAAATGAAACAGTTTTCTGATTTGCAAGATTGCCAGAAGCAAAGTTAAGTCATGACGAAAAATCTAGTCAAAATGGAATTCAAAAGAAAATATGAAGATATTATTTCAAGGTCACCTTTTCATACTTTCAGCAAATAGTTTTTTGTTAAAAAAAAAATTATGATTTTTTTCATTTGAAACAAAGATGAGTTCTTATCGGTCATAGGGATCATAAGGCAAAAAACAGTGACATGCAAAAAAACATGGATACGTTCGCCAGATGAGTAGTTGTTCAATCCATGATCAAGTGTAATTACCTTAAATCTATTCCAGTTGCTGATAATAAATGAACAGCCTGTCGAACAATAAAACTGGATTGCACACAACAAATAAGAAATTGAACTGAAGAGACAGGAGCCATCACCGTCATTTGGAACAACTTGGCAAGAGAATGCATAATACCTAAAATTCAACAGCTCGTACACTTAGGTCATTGTTTAGAACAACATATTAACATTCAACATTAACAATTGAAAATAACAACAACCTCCAAAGATAGTTCATAAAGTAAACGTGGCACTTAACATAAAATAGTAATTGCAACACTTAAACAAACATCTAAACAATCAACATTAACAACTGAAAACCATAAAAATGCATATTAAACCAATTCAATTTAGAATTACTGTAAAAAAATTATAACATTATTATATCTGACCACAAAAAAAATCAGAAATTCTGGAAGATAAATGACAAAGTTAAATCTAAAACCAGAAACAATACAGAAAAATCAAAAGAATATATGTATAGGTCAAAATGAAAAAAGAATAATAAATGTGACGCTGCCTTAAACCAAAACAGAAATTACAATAGAAATACAATTCACAACACACAAATCAGAAATTTTTAAGCTGAAAAAGAAACGACAAAATTAAATCTAATCTCAGAAATGGTTCGAAATAATCATTCAAAATTTTCGCAAAACAAAAGTTTATATTAAACGAATTTAATTTAGTTATTGAAAAAATTACATAATAGGCTTAGCTGGAAAACCCATGAATTTCCCAACTGTTATTTACTGTTATCAAACTAACGTTGCCAATTAAAAAAATAAAATTTAGAAAAAAAAATTTTTTTTATGATGATTTTTTCGAAAAACAAACGTAGTTCCTCCACTAAGAGTTAAAAATAACCAATAAATACAACCATAAATAAGAATATTTACTATATAATGTGTTAAAATTCCCCCCAAAACTGCTCGAAACATTAATTTTCGCAAAATTAAGACTTGGCATGGCTGATGACGTCATATCTCCATTTAACTGAAAAATCGCATAAAAATTGAATTTTAAAAATATCTAAAGTGAATTTCGAAAAAAACTCTTCGAGGTTAATAGCATAACAACCTATAGCTTCTATATGCCAAGTTTTACACTTCTGAGTTGCTGAATTTGGCCAGAACACACACAGCTGAAACGCACAAACTTTTCTCTGATTAGTACAGATTTACCTGAAAAATTGCTTGAAAATTGAATCTTAAAAAAATCTAAGGTGGATTTCGAAAAAAACTCTTCGAGGTTAATAGCATAACAACATATAGCTTCTACATGCCAAGTTTCATACCCCTGGGTTGCTTAATTTCGCCGGAACAGCTGAAACACACAAACTCTTTCTTTTATTAGTATAGATTATAATTTGATCTGGCTTTTCAAATATAATTCAAAGGAACGCTGGATTCAAAAAAGTATTGGGACACTTTTGTAATGAGAATTTTTTTTTTTTTTAACAAATATACAGCACATGAATAGAATTTAATTTCATGCACTTTTTTAGACTAGAAGATTAAATATAAACTTTTCAATAGATAACATTATTTATAGGAAAAATGGTGAGAAACGAAAATTATATTGGTTGGTGTACGAAATCTCGTAATAAGTCAATGGAAAGAGGGGAAATCATTTTGCTGTATAGGTAAGAAATTGAGTAAGGCTACTGTTTTTAACATCATTGACAGGTGTAAGAAAACAGATAGTGTTGAAAAAAAAGCAAATATCAGGGTGTCCAAGGATATTTAATGAACGTGAAAAGAGGTGGAATGTGTGTGTGTGAGACAAGTACACATTAAACCAAGAACTAGTGCAGTAAAAATGACTTTGCAATGTAAAAGTGTTCGGAAAATCAGTAAATCCTGAAACTGTCAGAAATGTTTTAAGAAAACATAAGCATCATAGCAGAGTACCTCAAAGAAAGTCTTACATAAGCAAAGCAAATAGATAAGCTAGATTGACATTTGTTAAAATGTATGTAAGACAGCCAACAGAATATTGGAAAAATGTAATTTTTGTTGATGAAAGCAAATATAGCATTTTCGGGTCGGATGGCAAGCAAAAAGTTTGGCGAAAATCAAATACAGCAATGCATGTTAAAAATTTATGTTCTACTGTCAAATAAGGAGAGGGTAACCAAATTGTCCGGGGCTGCATGGCAAGTACTGGTGTTGGAAACTTACATTTTATTGATTATATAATGAATAAATATATCTATCTTGACATTCTCAAGCGAAATTTAAAGCAAAGTTCGAGGAAGCTGGGAATCTCAGGACATTTTAAGTTGTACCAAAAAAATAACCCGAAAAATATTTCAGATAGTTGCAAATTATGGTTCCTCTACCACTGTCTAAAAGTTATTAAGACTACTGCATAAAGTCCAGAGCTTAATCCCATTGAACATGTGTGGGATTATTTGCAGCAAAAACTATATGAGCACCAAATTTCTAACAAGAAGGATTTAAGAAAATATTTGCTCGAAGAGTGGACCAAAATCGATCTATAATTTTTGCAAAAAATTGATCCAATCCAAGCCAAATAGACTTCGCTAGGTCATAAAAAGCAAGAGCGGCCCGACAAGATATTAATTTCTAAGATTGAATTGTTTTTCTTAATTTATTGGGAAATATCTCAATACTTTTTTGAGCACGTTTTTTACCTCGATTTCTTTTATTTTCAATTTTAGGGGTCTCAGGGGTATAAACTTTCTCTACAGAGCGGAAAATATGAACAATATTCAAATACATATAACACTTTGAAATTAAAGTTAAATAATTCAAATCTCTTACACTTTATAAAGGAATGGAGCTTCAGAAAAGTGTAAAAGGTTTAAAATATATTCATAATTTTAAAAATTATGAACGTTTCTATAAGAAATATTAAGTTTTACGATGCGCATACTATTTTCTAAAGTAGTAGCTTTAATTACTAGCAATAAGTTGATTTATAAAGTTAAATGTATGCTTATTACACTGTAGTATTTTTAAATAAATAGAATAATAAATTATATTTTTTTAAAAAATAAAAAAATTGTTTTTTTAAAATTTTTTTTTAAAATTTTAATATTTTTCAAATATTTTGATATACAAAAGATATGGTAGGATTTACAGAATATGACATATTTTATAATTCTATAAAGTTTTATACATCAAAAGCTACTATTTTAGAAAATAGCGTGAGAAACGCAAAACTTACTTAATATTTATTACAAAATTATTTCTTATTTGCATATGATTATAATTTTAAAAATTATGATTATATTTCAAACATTTTGTGTACTTTTTTGAAACCATAATCCTTTGTAAATAATGTGCAAAAGATTCGAATTATTTAATTTAAATTTAAAAGAAACATACTTGTTTGAAAATTGTTTATATCTTCACCCCTCGAGACAAAATTAACACCCCTGAGACCGCTTAATGTACAAGTTTTGTTCAAATTATTATTAATTGTATTTACCAAAATAACATTTACTTTTTTTGGTTTTATTTGTATGTTTGAGTAAAATATTACGATAAAAATCTATGAACGGATAGTGTGTTCCAATACTTTTTTGACAGTCTGTATGCGGCAGAATGCTTATTTGAAAATAGAAAAACAATGATTTCGATGGTCGTATACATTTCTCCGAATCAAACGGCTCAGAAAATTAAAGATTTCTCGCATTTGTACTTTTATTATATACCGAGGGTGGCTGTGCTCTTTTTAAAAAAACTATCACTCGCTTCCCATGCTTTTGAGTGGTGATCTTAACGTCAACTCTCTTCAGTTTCCCAAAAGCTGAGCTGCTCATAGCTCTTTTGAATGATGAACTCAAGCTCGAAAAGAACACAAATCGAAATGTTTCGACAACTAACAGTGGTACTGTTACTGACGCTGTTTTTCAACGGTTTTTAAATACTTTTAAATCACAAGTACACGTGTCATATTTTAATTTTCATAAGTCTATTGTGTATCCGCTCTTCCCAAATTGAACAAGAATAATTATTTTTTATAAAAATTGCCTTACTCCTTGTGTTAATTAAATAAAATTTTGATTAAAGATATAATTATTCGACAGAAAATTATTTCCAATCATACCCGATTCCTTTTTTTCAGGATTTAAGTTACTATTGCGTATTTACCACGATAACATGTCAGATGTTACACATCATATGCGACTACTGTAAGGGTCATTTCTTTTTTTTCTGTTGTGAATAGTGTTTCATATTTTGTCTTCCCTTTATATTTCAATACTAAATGTGGTTTTTCACATTGCATTTTAATAGAATGTACTAAGTGTTTAGGAAGTGCATAATTTTTTTAACTCGTATAAGCAAATGTCTTTAAAGGCGAATTTTTATGAAAAAATGTAACATTTTTCTGACTCTAGGTATTGATTATCGTGTTTGCATCAATCTACTTGAATTTAGTCAAGAAAGCCTTAAAAGAGTTGTACTGCTGTGTTTCCTTTAGCATTTACTGCATCCGATTAAAAACGGGGAGCTGAAATCTTTTATAAATAACACCGGTAAAAAACAAGTTTTTTAAAAAATGGTTTTCTTTCAAACTTCACGTAACATGTACTGCTTTTTGCAATACCATGAAGGAATCATCAGAATTAAATGGAATTTTAAGCAGAAACGACTTGTATTAGTACAAATAAATAACGAAATTGTTAAGGCAAAAAAACAATATTAATGTCCGAAATCAGTATTTGGTGTAACGCGCTGCAATAAAAGCTGCTGTACGACGTGGCATGGAGTCAAACAGATTTTGAATGTCTGCATGTGGAAGAGAATTCCATATTGCTTAGATGCACAGCAAAAGTAAGTCTTTTGAAGCTGCAGGACACAAATCACGAATAAGACTCCGAGAACAACCAAATCCCACAAATGGTCAATAGGCGACATATCCGGCGAATAAGCAGGCCAAGGAAGAAGTGGCGTGTGTTTGGCTGAACAGAAGTCTCGAACAGTCTTTGCAACATGTGGACGTGCATTATCCTGCTGAAAGATAGCTCCAGGAATGCCTTGAAGGAAGGGAACGACTTCGGGCTGTAGTACTTCACGGACCAACCTGTTTCTATTGTGATTAAGCTCAATTAGTAGCAATTTGGATCGTCCATGATACGAAATCACACCCCAAACCATAACTCCGGGTGTTAGGCCACTATGTTCTTCGATAACGCACTCTGGAAGGCATAGTTCACCAGCATAGTGTCTAGTATCGGTGAGTCGAATGCGGCCAGCATGGTCCCACAAATTGAAGCGGGATTCATCTGAAAGGACAACTTGGTGCCAACCAGCTTGACAGGCTCTGTGCTCATGAGCCCATTGCAGACGCAGCCGTCGATGATTTTCCAAAAAAGGGATTCTGTATTAGGGCACCCTTGCACGCAATCAATTATGCAGCAGACGTCGACGAATTAACGAAGCCGACATTAGTACACCTGTAGCAGTAAACCAACGTACTATCAACTGCCTGGAGGAAACAGTACGATCATTCACCGCCATGCAAAGCAAGTGTCAATAGATGTGCGGTGACTTCACCTTCCGTCGTCCACCGCCAGCCTTTTTAGTTGTTCGGTGCTCGTTGGTCCACTGCTTCCAAACTCGCAGCACTGTGGAATTGTTCCGCTGCACACTAACTCCTATTGTGTGATAGGAAAATCCTCCTTCTAGATGGCCGATAATCCTCCCTCGTTCAAACTCCGTAAGTTGTTGGAATTTCTCCTTATTTCGTCGTGGAGGCATACTTAGTTCTCACTAAACGTTCGCCACTTACAAATTATCATTAACTATTTGCAACGTCCCGCTACAGCCCTCAAGTTATTCGCTTCAGCATCAGTTCAGAGGGCACTGCGCACGCCACCCATTCGCGGTGGCCGTGAAACTTTACTATTTTACGTAACATCATCTAATTGATATTTCCTGCAAAGTTCATTTAGTTGTGATGATTTCTTCATGGTGTTGAATATTTCACAAACAGCAGTGTATTTTTTTATGTCTCAAACTTTAAGAGAGGAAGGAAACGTTGAGTAAAATTGAATTTATTCAACAATTAGTTTTAATAATTTAATTTTACGAAGGGATAGCTTAATTTGCTGATTCCAATATTCAACGGACTGGTATTGTAAGCAACTTGAATAATAAGTAAAATTTAATTCATGGTCCACGTCATCAAATTTGGTTGCCAAAAATGGTGCCATCATAGCTGTATCTGTAATTCTTTAAATAATTAGTTTTAATCAAATAATTTTATTAATTATAGTTAAATTATCATATTGTCATTCAAAACAATCATATATAAAAAAAATTTCAGCTCAACTGAGTGCTCTAAAATTAAAAACAAGATATCAATCATCGGCATGGCCAAGTAACTTTAGAGCGTTTTTCACATGTTGTATTTTAAAATAATGCAACTAATTAAAATTCGGGGAAACTATGGGAAAATTTAAGTATGATTCGGCTCATCTAGGGCACAAATGCGACCAAATGCTGGAAACCCAAAGTCAATTGGTTGCTTATTGGCTGAGAAAAAGGTACGACAAAATATGGAACGACGAAATTTCGTCCTAATAGCGCTAATGTTCCACTACATGAAAAACGCGCTAAAAATTGGCAGTTATAGAGACTGCCGATAGAAGTGAAAATTTAGAACTTTTAGTATTAAAATTTGAAATTTCATCATGTTTGAATTAAAATTATCAACATCAATCTGGTATTTAAATCTATTGACACTCTGAGCAACAATTATATGCATATTTATGTGTTTTTTTTTATTATTATTTAAATATATTACGGGCTGTACAAAATCATGACAAAATATAAATACAATTAAATTGAAATAACAATTAATATACAATCATATTGTTTATGGATAGTATTTGCATTTACTTAAATTTCAATGTACTTGATTTTTAACATTATTTTAATTGTTTGCATCATTGTCATCATTAATACTTAGCATACTTAATATTAATACATCATTCAACAATACTTAGACTTTTTGTACTTTCAATTATTTCATTTTGTTCTAAAAAAGATACAATAGGCTTATGGTAACTGAAGTAAGAAAGGAAAATGTTTGATTCAAATTTATCTAAGTATCGCGTGTAAAAATCGTATCAATCGTCGTTTTATATTTTGTAGTATTCTGCATTAATAACCATATTTTAAACAGCACATTAATCTTGAATTATTATTAGGTTTTATAAAATTCTACGATAAAAATATGATTGAACAACTCGAAGTCTTTTTTACCACTGTAGTAAGAAAACGTCTAAGCCACTGTGAAATACTAATCTAAATTGCGTGATGCATTGGGGAGGATAAATATTAGAAAATAAATAATACAACATTTTCAAACGCCAGAATAAATACCAGTATTTAAAATAATTTTCTGTCATTTATTTTTTATCTTAAAAATATTAGTATATTTATTCAGTATTCACTATTGTACTGCTCAATGATTGTTCAATTAAACGATTCAAATAATAATCAAACAAAAACACAATTTCGACAATGCACACACAGCACTATACGTCAGCTGTATAGCTACAGATATACTGCTATAAGCATGTCGGTGACGCGAACGCACGAGATTTCACCCATCCAACTAAGGCGCACAGCACACTGCGCGTGCACCAGTCATGAGCATGCCGGTGACGCGAACCAATAGGATTTTCCCTAACCAAAAAGTGCCCAACGCGGCTAAAGAAGTTTTCACTTCAAAAAAGCTTTTAAAGTTTTGACTCGGACATATTTCCAGTATGAGTAGAAAAAAAACCCTATAATAATAATTACTAAATAGCCTGGGGGAGAATTAATGGTATATAATTTCTACCCCAAAATTTTGCATGTTGTAGAGGTTGACAGCTAGTGTTCAGTCCTAAAATTACGGGACTGGTTAGCAAATCTTTGAATTTAATAAGAAACTGTTGACTTAAACTTGGGCATATGATTTAATCAACAGACCACCACTCCACAGATATACGTCTTGCGGCTCATTTAATAAGTGAGCTTGTCATTGCTAGTTGCAATTTTCCAAACACCTCCAAGGAAAGAAAAGTCTTTATGGTGTTGTGAGACCTTCTGATCGATGTTTAGAAAAGGTTGTTTTTCCAGCTATTACTGCAAGATGTACATCCCCTGCTCCCCTGAGCATCGTTTTGGGGACGTTTTCAATGATGTCATCGGCAGTCTCTAGTTGAAACAATTGGTCTATTTGACGAATGTAACATAACATTTTCGACACTAGGTGTTCATGAGAAAGTATAGGCTAGTTCTTCCATAAAAAATCCAACTAGTAGTGATAGATTATGCTGCCATCTAGAGTTGAATTTCTGATTTAAAGCTGCTTGTGACCTAGGTGGCTGCTTTTGGGGTTTAAACTTCCTACCTATGTGGCTCTGGAGTACCGTGCGTTATATTCCTTAGACAACTAACAATAAACTGAATTTTCTCGCGGGACAATTGTTAGGTGGTTTTTACTCCAGGCGTTGCTAGGGAAAGTCGCATCAACTGAGTTAAGTAACCACACACATCAAGTGAACAAAGTCGCAAACAACTTATGAACAAAATTAGACAGTTATTGTAATTAGAAGGGATATTGTCATTTTTTTAAAAACAAAATAAACATTAAGGGTGCACAAAAGTTAAGATATGCATTCATAACCTTATAAGAAGCAATCCAAAGGTTGTCATGATAGTATTTAAAAACTCATTGTTCAAAATGATACGTTTTCCTCTACAAAATTACAAAAATAATGCCTAGAAAATTATAGGCATAGACCCCTCTACAACAATTCTAACGATATGCAAAAAATATGCAACTAAATCTTCGAAATATAGAAGCGCGAAACGAATGGATTAAGCATGTGATGATGTTGAAATATGTGTGCGTGTGGATCTTCAAAACTTTCGAATTATTCTTTTAAAAACAAGTTGTTAAAAACTGCACTTGATACAGGGGTGAACAAATTGAATGAAATTCCTGGGGTCGATATAGTTTTGCAAAAACGCTCTAATGAGATAGTATATTATCCCCCAAATTATATTAAAATTTCAAAATAAATAAGTAATATTTCTTACTTTTTTATTGAAATCATTGCCCCAATTTTTTTGTACAGACATCTCTTTTCCAGGGCCGCCGCGTGGGGGTGGCAAAATTGTTCACCGCACAAGGGCGCCTGCGGCAGGGGGCGCCAAAATTTATAGTACTTATAGTTTTTTTTAATTTAATGTTACTTACAAAAAGTTGTTGATAAAAAACTTGCAATTTTTATGTTTTATATTTTTTTTAGCAATAAAATAAGATTTTATTTTTAAAATTTTATATTTTAATTCAATTTAATTTTGTTTTCGTTTCTGCGGATTGTTTTCGTTTGTGTAAAACAAAATTTGATTTCCGATATGCACAATAAAAATATGTTCCGTGTGGAGTTCTCGCTATTATACGGAACGTGTTCAAAATCTAAGAATTGGTAACATGTAACAACAGGAATTGGGAATGATTTGTATCGGCATAAACTTTGATTCATTATATGATGAGAAGATGTTGTGGCTCAACGTCGTTGTTTTGTTTGCTTTTCGTTTGCAATGATAATATATATACATTTTTAAAATTATGTAAATTGCTTGGTTTTTCTTCTCCAAATCATATTTTACTTCATGTATACTGTTATTAAATAGTTCTCAAAACTCGAAACAAAATCTTTATCGTAGCGTTTCTCAAACTGTGGGACGCGCTCTCTAGGAGGACGTGATAACTCTACTTGGGGGCGCCAACCTATCACGAAAAATCGAAAACAAAAGATTTAAAATAATTATCCATTTGATAAAATAATTTACAATTTAAAATAATTACAAAGTAAATACATTATTATATAATAAAAAAATACAAATTCCCATTCATATAATACTCAATACTTATAAATGTATCAGTACTGCACAAAGTATTTGATAATTAAGTTATCAATATTCAATTAAAAACAAGTTTAGGAATTACTAGTGACTCCCCTGGTCTTGTTATATACAAAATATTTATCTTGATAAATAGTGCGGTTTATCATTAAAGTCGTATTGTATTGTAGTTAGGGATGTCTCAAGGCATGGGCCAACTATGCCCGGGCCCAGGACCCTCTCTCAGTGGGGGCCTCATTTCGTTCTCGGCTCCGTCTTAATAAGACCATGAACCGGATAGCTTTAATGTCATCAAATAATATTCCCGTACATTCCCTCCGAAAAACAGTTAATTTTAAACTGCATGTCAATTGGCAAAAGTCATAATACTGAATTATTATGTGATAACCGTTGTCCAGTGGCGTAACGTACCTCCCCCCCCCCGCGCTACCAAGCGCGCTTTTCTGCTTAGGCACGCTAGGCACATGCCTAGGGCGCAAAAGATTTGGGGGCGCAAAAAATTGGAGAGTGAAAAAAAGAGGAAAAAAAATTAAAATTACAGAGAACGTGCAACCGCCCATGTTTATTAAAAAGCCAATTATTCTCTTGCGTTTTTATATCTAAATTATCAATTCTTCGTTTCACTATTGGCCAAATTATTATGTAAATTGTTTGGCTTTTCTTCCCCAAATAATATTTTGTGTCATGTATACCTGTTATTAAACTGTTCTCAAATCTCGAAATAAAATCTTTATCGCAGCGTTTCTCGAACTCGAGTGCGTGATAACCCTACTTGGGGGGGGGGGGAGCGCAAGCATATTACGAAATATCGAAAATAAAATATTTAAAATAATTATCAATTTAATAAAATAATTTGCAATTTAAAATAATTACAAAATAAAATATACTCTTATATAATAAAAAAATGAAATACACATTCAAACTGATCTTGGGCTTGTCATGTACAAAATTTATATACAAAACTTAATATTTATCTAATTAGTGCGTTTATAATCAAAGTCATATTGCGTTGTATTTACCATCAAAGTGCATTTATAATCAAAGTCGTACTGCATCGTATTTACCATCAAAGTGCATTATAATTGCATTCAGTTCAATGTTATTGTAAGAAGTGGGACGCGATGAAAATTATGACTGAAATTTGGGTCGCAAATATTGAAAGTTTGAGAGGCACTGCTTTATCGCGATCTACAACACTCTTTTTGGTATCATGAATTCCTTTAGATTCTAAGCAGGATATCTATACACAAGGGCAGCCGAATTTGTGATTTCTTCCAAATTTAAGAAATAAATATAAAAGGTTGCAACACATATAACTGTAATCGTCGCAATTCAGTTGAAAGTAATTTCGAATTTGTAGGGATTTCACCTAAATTCTTTCCATTGTTTGTTCAGTGTTGCCAACTTTACTTATTGAAAAGTTCTTGTTATTTTCAATATTTTCATTTTTTTATAGACTGCTATTTGAAAATAAACTTCAAGTTCCATGAAAAATCTTACCATACTTATTTTTCATCTTAAAAAAACTACACAAGAAGCAATTCCTTCTTAGTTACATTCTTTTTTTAATAACAATGTTATTCATAATAAACTAGTTTCCTGTTTCAATATTTTGCAATCTTCTCCTATGATGATGTAATTTTACAAATGTAATTTTGTCCCCCCCCCCCTCCTCTGTTCTTTTGCAGATATGTTTCTTTAAAAATAACTATAAAAATATTGTATTAAATTTTCTTGTTCATGCATATTTTGTATCATTTCCTGTCTATCTCGGCGGACCATTTTGTACCTCTAAGCCCTCTGTTGGATGTGAGTTCGATCCTCCCGAATAAATTAATAGCTAGGGATTCTCCAACGACGTTTTATAGCGTAGCATTAAGTTTTTGCTTCCTTTTAAAGTCAGTAAATACTCGAGCATATACAAATCGTATTAGATAAATTATAAAACTAAAATTATAGATTCAAAAAAAAAAGAAAAAAGATACCAAGTGCGGTGCGTTTAAGCGCAAACAACGCCAAGAAAGAGAAGACAGTAAGTAAAAATTATAGCTTTGTATATATTTAAATATTCCCCTATTTTATATATATATATATATATATATATATACTTGATAAAATTCAACCAAAATAGAGAGCCCTCATTTTTTTTTTGCACCAGGGACTTTAAATACCTAGCTACGCCACTGCCGTCAGGAAATCACTTTTTTTCAAAGAGAGAGAGTTGACGCAATTTTAAATCAGTAATTTCTTCAATTTTAATTCATTCCTTTAAAACTGCAAACGGTAATTATGACTTCACTTTTGATTTATTTTGTATTTTCCCTTCAGACTTAAAAAAATGTACAAACATTTTTATCATATTAAAATAAAATCAAAACATACATTTATTATTTCTTTCCCTTACAAAAGAGGCAGTGAAAATAATGTTCAGCTTAATGAAATCTAATTAAAATATTTTTTATTTTGTAGATTTTCCGTGTTACATAAGCTAATTTTAAGATTTTCGTCTATATTTATATATATATTTCAATGTATTTTTATAGTACTTTTATGTTGATTAATATGCATCAATACTTGTTTTCTTTGCTTGAATACATCTTCCAAAAACACATTTTTCTATGCGAGAACAGTTTTATAAAGTTTACTTATTAGTGCAAACATGAAATTTCAAAAATTAGTATTTAAGGTAGAACTGGTTATTGAAGTATTTTTCACGAACTTCAAAGTTTAATTCCTAGCATTGATATTTTGACACTGATCGCTCTTGCATTGAGCTATAGATAGAAATAAAAATAAATAAATAATATCTACAATATTTCTTCATTTTTGAAGGAATGGAAAATGTTAATGCCTCTCTCTCTCTCTCTCTCTGTTTAAAACTTATTTAAATAATATAAAAAATATTAATTGGAGCACGACAGTCTTAGCGCGACTGTTGCTGGGATGGGGGACCTTTTCGCCGGAAGCTCATATCAAGTAGGTGTCTGATACTTTCGAAATTTTGTTTCATTAACAACTGGTTCTTTCTTGAAAGTATACCGGTCCCCGGTCTAGAATGCACTTTATTTTATAAATTCTCTGAATTTTTCTTTATAAAAAATAATAAAAATAAATGCAGTAAAATATTCTTTATTCAAATGATACTACAGAAAACTACCTTTCAGAAACAGAAATATTTGCTTTCATACTAAACAAGGAAACAAAAGTTGATTGTAAATTAATGTTTACAACATGTGTAACCAGAAAAGCTTTTTAATATGAAATTTTTTGCCTTAATTTTGTAGAATTATTCTTTGTTGAAAATTTCATTTACCTTTTTGTGCAACGCTTGTGATGTGATTTATATTTGCACAGTTCATCATATTCTGAATATAATACTATTTATGTCTTATCATACAAAGATTTAAAAATTGAAATTTATCGTAACCAGATTATTCACTGACATTTGGTTACTGAAATACACACATTTGTGTTAAAATTATTCTTATTTTTTGAGAAATATATTACTCTGAAATACCCTACTCATATCGTAAAGTATTTGAAATTTACTTCAGATCACAAAAAGAAGGAAAAAAAGAGTTTTTTTTTCTTCATTTTTGAGAATTTTTTATTTTATGTACACGATATCTTACTTTTTCATAGCTGTAGAGTATCATTGAAAAAAAATTAACTGATATACAACAGTTCTTCGAACATTGTACAATCTTAATATCTTAAACATAAGCCAATATAAAACAAAAAGTGAAAAAATTACAAAAAACTGTTAATGTACGTTATGGAACAGTACCTAATGTACATTAACTTTTACGAAAATATGTACGTTATGGAACAGTACGTAATGTACATTAACTTTTACGGAAAAAAATTCATGTCAAGCATTATATCTGCAAAATATTATTTTTTTAAAAAAAGGAGTTGAACAAAAGTTCTTAAAAAATGATACTACCTTTTGTAAGGAACGTATACGATGTAACTTTTCAAACATACAAAGATCAAAAAATATTCTTACATAAGTATTATTGCATAAATTTTCATTACATTTGTAAATTTTTTATGCATAAACCTACAAACATTGCCAAATAATTCAACCAAATGACAAAGAAATTGTAAAATTAAAATTTTAGATATTCCTCTAACAATCAAACTGAAGGGAATTTTAATGAATTGCAATCAGAAACAAATTTTTTAAAAAATATTCACAGTAAAAAATAAGGTTGTTTTGTAATTATTATAAATTTCTATGTAAACATTAATTTTCAGGCAGAAAATTTGCAAGTTTATAGAAGAGAGTAACTGAGTACCTGTAACAATGTCTATTTTCTGCAGATTAAATTAGTATGAGTACTTGTATTGAGTTATGAAATAAAAAACAGTACACGTCAGCACCATAGATTAGAACAGAAGATCTCGAACTTGTCATGTTTTTTTATCTGGGCCCTTGCTTACTTAATATTGAATTTTTGCAAATTCATGAACTTCAAATGTGTTATGGACAGTAGGTATACTGTGGTAGCTCGCTGCTATTTTAAAAACATATTTTCTTTTCTATCTGTAGTGAAGTATTGTGTGAAAAACTAAAAAATGTATGTTAATTTTAAACATTTATTAGATAAAAGTTAAAATTTAGTACCTGATGTTTTACCAAAGAGGATTTGTCACCTATTGATGTTTTAAAGTATATTTATGCAAAGAATTTTATCGATACATTTCCGAATATTGCGATAGCTTTACGGATTTCTTTAACCCTGCCAGTTTCGGTGGCTACCGGAGAACAAAGTTTTTCAAAACTTAAAATTATAAAAAACTACATGCGATCTACTATGGCGCAGGAGAGATTATCGGACTTGTCAATTATATCCACAGAGAGCGAAATTTTGGATAAATTAAATATAAAGGAATTGATACGAGCATTTGTAGCTGCTAAAGCTAGGAGAATCAATATTTGAACATATTTTCTATTTTTTATATTTTACTTTAAAATTTCATATCATTTTTGCTTTGTTTTGTTTTTAAAATTAATAAAATAATAATAATAATAAAAACAATAAGACAAACATGTTTTAATATTATAATTTTAAGCTTTTCAGTTCGAAAGTCAAATTTCGAATACTATAAAAAAAAGTATTTTATATATAATTTGTAGCACTTCATAAGAGTGTAACAGAACCTCATAAAGGGGCGCCGAATTACAACTTGAACAAGGGCGCCTAATACCCACGCGGCGGCCCTGCTCTTTTCACTCGATGAAACTGATGATCCGAGACTTTTCCGGAAGACTCTCTCTGATAATTCCCGTGAAAGCAACTCATCTAAAATCTGGTTTAACTTTCTTCTAAACAACCCTGACAGACATAGGTTTAAAGCATTTGCCCTTTTCAGACTCCTGACGGGCCGCAATTGTTTGGCCAGTCACCTTTTCCGAATGAGAAAGCCCAAAATGCATGTCTCACAAACTAGGAGAGGACACGGACTCATCTCACCTTCCAGTCTGCCCTTCACTTGTTTCCTCTACCGAGTAGGATCGTTACTGGGAGGCTAGGCTAAACATGTCACATTGAGATTTTCTTCGTTTCTCTCTCATACTCTTTTTCCCCGTATTCCTTGTATTTTTATTTGGTTTGTTTATTGTAGCCTTCCATTGGAAATAAAAAAAATCAAATGTCTATCAGTTATATATTGAAACTTTCTACAAAACTTTAAAAAATGAATTGTATCAGAATTTTAAAAAAATCACTCGGGTAAGATAAATTTTTTTTTTATCTCTGAATTACAAAGAGTAGTGGGAAATTTTTAAGCTCCCAAAATTCATGATTAAGAGGGGTGAAGAGTTTTAAATCTGTAAGGGTTGATTTCAGCGCTACCACTAATATGTAAATATGATAAAATATATAAAACTGGCCTATAAATGTTTGATAAATGTAGGCATTATAGTTCGAAAGAAATTAATAAAATAACGCGCTTCTAGCGGGTTCTCACTGGACATTTTTATTTTGCCACTAAAGCAGTGGATTCCTTAAGGATCCGATCCAAGCTGTCTTCATTTTCTCCCCGAATTCTACGTCCAAATGAAATAATTCCATAAAAAAGGCCACGAGACTCATATTTTTCTCTTTTGAAACTATTTGTAAGACAAACAGCAGCATGCACCTAATTTTTTCCCTTGCTGTTAACAAACTAATGTTAGCGTATTGCGAACGCATATGGTTCACAACAATCCTTAAAGAACAATGGATTTCAAAAATTTTAGTTGTTACATAACTATAAATGGACAAACTTTATTCAAAGAAATCATTGCAGATCTCGGAAATTAACTTCGTTGTTCTTTTTACTCCACCAGCTTTTCCGCCATGGCCATCATTCACCCTTCAGCTCGTACCCGAATGACCCCATCTCGGACAGTTACTGGCACGAAGGCATGGGACAACTCACAAAGGTAAAGCAAACGATTTTCGATACCACTGCATCGCATTGTTAGAACATTTTTCTTTATACTAAGTTCACAAGAATGATCGAATCTTGTTTTTATCTGGTATAAATCGTAACTTCTATCATAAATACCATGTGGACGCAAAAGCCTTCAGTCGTTAGTCCGCAGCAATGAGCAAACCTTTTCTAAGCAATTTTGTTTATTTAACCGCGAATCGAATCTTACAAGAAATTTCTGCCAGCGCGCGGACAGTTGAGTGATCACGATCTTGTGTCTTGAACTCTTCCTGTCGAGTTGAATTGCCATTAAAGACCGACCATGTCAAGGTGATAGCGTACGTTAACTCTGTCGTTTCTCAAAATTTTTACGTTTACATAAGATGGACATTTGGAAAGGGCAGGTATCGTCATTGTCACTT
Organism: Trichonephila clavata; assembly: GCA_019973975.1. Classification (NCBI taxonomy): domain Eukaryota; kingdom Metazoa; phylum Arthropoda; class Arachnida; order Araneae; family Nephilidae; genus Trichonephila; species Trichonephila clavata. The sequence continues at coordinate 72,097 of BMAO01035272.1, forward strand.
GACTGTGGGGAGTGAGTGAATATTAACGTCGCACTATTCAGCTACTCGAGGGCTACTGACGGACCTCTTAATTTTGAATCATAGTCAAGTGACGAGGACGACACCTGAGCTGGCACACCCTCTCTTAACTACCACACCATTGCGAAGACGTTTATGCTCTCGACAGATTTAACGTGCATCGCTTCCCTGCACGGCGGGTCTTCAGCGGTACTAGGCTCCAACTCATGACACGCCAGCCTCGAGTCCGTTACCTTGACCACGAGGCTAGCGTGGCCACAAATTGACTATGGTTAATTGGTATGTCAACATCGAGTGAGTGATTGCTTATTAACGTCGCACTATGAAGAAACACGAGAACTTTTGGCGATGGATCTCATAATTTTGAACCACGGTCAAGTGATCTCTGCTGGCAGCCCCCTCTCCGTACTTCCTCACCTCGCCAACAAGAGAACTTTGAGCCTCAAAATATTTAGAGTACATCATTGTATCTACACGGTGGATCTTGAGCGGTACTAGGGCTACAACTCCTGACACGAGTCCGGGACCCTAAACACTACAGTACCGCGGCCACATCGTCGACAGCTTTAACGCAGCTTCTGAGAGTGCGACAATTCATATCAATCAGTAGGCTACAAAATGTAAGTTAAATAAATATTAAAATAATTAACCTCACAAGAAAGCTCTCGTTATGTCGAAATGCAGTTTTCTTTTTTCTACAATTTCATTATAGTATACAACTTTCGAAGGTATCCATTAAAACAGACACAGATGTGTACAATTCCTTGAAGTGTTGTGACATTGCTGATATTTATATCCAGGATCAGAGGTGCAGAGTCTTTATGATCGTGAGCTCGAAACCTGCATTGTTTTACTTCAGCCGCATGTTCGAATATTTATTCTTCTAAATACCGACCGTTTAGCTTTGCCGATGATTGTTAAATTAGGCGCTTCTCCCGTTGGCATAGGGTGGACATTGGGAGAGTTGAGTACCAGCTCAGACTTCGACCTCGTCAGTTGACCATGGTTCGCAACAACGAAACTCGTCATCAATAGCCCTTGTGTTGCGTCTAAATGAAATTTTTAAAAAAAACTAGCAATTAACTAACATGATCTGTGACCTAAATTTAAAATCTTTTTAATTCTGTTCATTTATTACGATTTATAGAGGACGTCGGTTGAATGGTTCTGGGGTAGCCAGCAATGTTTCAATTGAGACGCACGTTTAGCCGTAATTCCACTGAAGACCCTCGTGTGAAGGGGATTACATTGGCTAGGCCGCAGTGTGTGGGTTGCAAGCGTTTACCTTGAAAACGTTTCGAAACCGTGAGCTATATTTTTTCAATTGGGAAATCTTTAGTGTCGGGTTGAAAAGTACTCAATAACCAAAAGGAAAGAATAACGAAACATTATTTTAGAAAATTAAATCTGTAACGATACGTTAATTGTGTTGTATTACAAAATCTCTGCTAAGAGGGTTGTAGTATACAATGCGGAAGCAATCCGTAATTCAGTGGTAGGGAATATCAGATACAGTGAGCGACAAAATTGAGTATACACCTCTAAAACTTTTAGACTTCTTTCAATTACAAATTAAATATTGATTTAAAATAGATAATTTATTATCCTAGATACTTTAACCTCTGCTTTACCATCCTATAATAACACAATTCTATAGTTATCTTATTTATCACGAAAAAAGTTAAGCGCTTCGAAGAAAAGATAGAAAACCATGCCACAAAATTGAGTATACACTTCTTATATTTGTTAATTTTGCCATCACTTTTTTTAGTTTCAAATTTTCTTTAAAGAGTTTCAGGAGTAGCTGCTGCTTATAACACGTGCTATTGCACTTCAATGCTTTTAAATAGTATTTTTTCTCATTAAAAATCGTAAAATGAGCTCTCGTAGAGAAACTACTGAATCTGAACGTTTATTGGTTGTAAAATGGTCGAAAGAGGTAAAATCTCTTTGAGAAATCGCTTCGTTGATTGGTGTAACTCATGGTTGTGTCCAAAAAATTCTACAGAAGTATAAAAAAAACTGGATCTGTAGCGAATATTCCTGGAAGAGGACGTAAAGAAATACTGAGTACTATAGTGAAGAGAAAGATTATTCACTCAGTAAAGAAAGATCCGAGGGTGAGTGCCTCTAAACTAGCTTTATCGATGTCCTCTACAATCGGGGAAAAGATCTCAGATGAAACAATTCGACGTACCCTTCACCAATATGGGTTTCATGGCCGTACACCAATACGAAAGCCACTCATCAAGTATGTGAATAGACAAAAGAGAATGATTTTCGCCAAAGAACATCGTTTAAAGCCTATTTCTTTCTGGAATACTGTAATATTTTCTGATGAAAGTAAGTTTAATCTTTACGGAAGCGATGGACGATTTAAAATATGGAGAGAAGCTGGGAAAGCACTGGCACCTAAAAACACCATTAAGACAGTCAAGTTCGAGGGTGGATCTGTCCCATCGTTTGGGGTTGTATGTCGGCTGGAGGAGTTAGAGAGCTTGCTTTTATTGATGGTATTATGGACAAACATGTATATTTGGGGATTTTAAAGGATAACTTGGAAAAAAGTGCCAGTAAGTTGGGGCTGGGGTCAGGCTTCATATTCCAGCAGGACAACGACCCCAAGCATACAGCGAAGATTGTGCAGTAATATTTGCTGTACCACTGCAGGAAGCAATTACACACTCCAGCCCAGTCTCCAGACCTAAACGTCATAGAAAATTTGTGGTCGCAATTAGAGAAAGCTGTACATGAGCACGAAATCACAAGCAAGGAAGTTCTCAAGAAGGTTCTGAGAGAAGAATGGGCTAAAATTTCTGTTGAAACCACTAAAACACTGGTAGAATCTATGCCCAGAAGATTACAAGCTGTAATTCAAGCAAAAGGTCATGCAACAAAATATTAATTTGTACGTTAAAAGGAAATTAATAAAGGTGTATACTTATTTTTGTGGTGTTGTTTTTCCTCTCGTCTAAGATCTTTTATTTTTTTTCGTAAAAAATAAATAAACGTAACAATTTTATTAGTATAGTACGGTAAAGCATAGACTAAAGTATATAAGGTAAAAATTTCAATCATCTTAAAGCAATATTTAATTTGTAATTGCAAAAAGTCTCTAAGCTTCTAAGGTGTATACTCAATTTTGTGGCTCGCTGTACCTTTCAAAGAGAAATGCAGAAACCACATTTGAAAAGCGGGGGAAAATAAGATGTCTAGTAAAAGCCTATTTCCCCTGAGTTTGCAAATGTTCTTGAATAGTTTTTTGAGGCAGATGTTTTTTATAATATTAAGTTTTTCGTATTTCACTTTGTATATTGTAATGATGTGTGTATCTTTCAGCTTGGCAGACTGCAGCACTATGTGGTGGGAAAATACCTTCGAGACTACTATGATGGATTCCTCGGCTACAATGTACAAGAAGTAAATAGAAGTAGTTTCTTATAAAATTTTTGTCCGTATATCACTGTGCAAAGACGTTTCGAAGCAGACATTTGAAACTTCGAATAAACTGCAAGTCTTCCCTTTTTCTAGTACGTTTCTTTGTATTTTGATTTGTCAAATGCCTTAAAAGGGTTATTATTCACATCCGAAGAATTATTTCATCCACTCAAGAAAAAAAATTCCAGGGCCTTTTTTTAACTTCAACATTTTTTGATACATGATTTGTTCTTGATTTCGTTTTAAGGTAATCCCAGTTATGTTTTGAATTTTTGACTGTAAAATAAAATGGATTTGGAGCCAAGAATTAAATAAAATAATTAGTTTAAAAACACTGATTTGGGTTTTTTTTAAAGTACGTGCAAAATATTGATAAATGCGGAACATTAAAAACAGTTTTTCAGCATTAATCCCTTAAGTGGTTATTTGTTTCACCCAAAATGTTTAAAAAATGTCACAAGGCCGCGGTAGCCTAGTGGTAAAGGTATCGGATTATGGCTAGCGTGTCATGAGTTCGAGTCCAGAACCACTAAAGACCCGCCGTATAGAGGAGTGATGCACGCTAAATATGTCGGGAGATCAAACGTCCCCTCCCGTTGGTGTGGTAGTTAAAAGAGGAGGTGCCAACTCAGGTATCGTCCTCGTTACTTGACAATGGCTCAAAATTACGAGGTCCGTCGCCAAAAGCCCTTGTGTAACTGAACAGTCCCTAACTCACTCAGACAAAAACAGAACCTTTTTTTTATTGTTTATAACTAAACACCACACTAATTCCCGCCTTCTCCACACACAAAAAAATGCTGGATGCAAAACATTTAACTATCATAAGCAAACTGCATCATCTTTTCAAAACACCAGCTCCAAATACTACACCATACGGGCAAACCAGTGGCATCCGTACGTTGTATGGGCAAACCACTTAAGGGATTAAAGGATTCTTCCATTATCTTGTGCTGTTTCACTTGGAGAGTGATGTGTAGAGTCATCCACGACTCAGGTTCAAAATTACAAGGTCTTCTTTCACAGTGCGACGTTAATGGACATTCAAATCGCCCTGTTTCAAACAGCAGTGCATGAACCACAAAAGGAATTGAACTTAGAACTTTTATTTCAAAAAAGTATGTGAATTTATGAGAGTAAAATAACTAAGTAGTTCAACTATATCAAAAATGTTGGGCGTGTAGAACAATTAATGCCATTCTGAGAGTCCTCAAGAATTAAAGGATTTTCAAAACATCAAGAATTTTGAACATCAATAAAACACTTTTTTTTGTACTTTTCTGAATTACCTTTTATGTGTTAACGAAACAGCCTTTTTTTTAACAGGTAGACTGTCTCAGCTCCATCGCCTTTCGGAGTCTGTACGGGGCGTACGCTTTCCTGGCTGGCTTGTATCCTTCTCCACCGGGCAGGAAACTGGATGAGGAATTGTCCTGGCAGCCTGTGCCATGTTCCTTCCTGCCTCTCAATAAGGATAAAGTAAGTTTCTTTTTTTGTGATAGTCTTTGGAAGTTATAATTTTCAGATAGGATTCTCCAAGCACCAATGTAAAGGTACGGTTGGTGGAAATGTTTAAAACTGATCTTCTAGAAAAAGAAAATACACACATACACATATGAAATAAAAATGGAATTCCTCTGCCGTTAAAAAGGTAAGACTTTTAGAAGGCTAGGTGCTAAAATTTATCTACTGTTGAATTTCGGTGATTCAGGACCGTGACTACCTAGAAATATTAAATTCATAGTATATTTATATAAATTGAAATTATTCAACAGTAATCTGTGGAATGCATAACTCATTGAACTATTAATTACGAGGTCCATTGCCTATGGCCTTTGTGCAGCTTCATAGAGCGACGTTAATATAACTCCCTGAGAGTCTGAGATTCCTTGATGAGGAACGATGTTCATTGTACATCCTAGTCATTGACTGAGCAAATGGTTTCTTTTCTGATATTTTTACTATTAGAATAAGATTTTTTTTTGTTAAATGAAATGTCAAATAATTATTTTCTTTTTTGCTGAATAACTGGTTTCAGTAATTTTTCCCAAGTTAAAAAATATGTTTCGATTTTACAGTACCTGCAGTCACTCCCCAACTGCGCAGCGGCCGAACTGGACAAATCCGCAATGTTCAAGTCCAAAGAAGCGATGGAATTCATGGCCCCCTATAGAGTGAGTGGAGAAATCTCTTTAAGCTATTCAGTCTCCATTTTTTGCGTTATTGCATATACAGCAATGTATTGATTTAATTTTCAGTTCCTGTCAGTTTTTAATGTTTTGATAATGTTATACTACCTTTTACTCAATACACAGCTAATTTTAAAGAGTTCATAACTGATTTATGTGTTGCCAGTTTTAACACTAAATAAAAGAAACTTTATTAAGAGTCAATATTTTTATGACATAATTATTTTTGTAAGTGTTTCAAAAATATACAATTTTTATATTTTTATATTAAAAAATTAACGGCATAGAATTCTTTAAAGTAACACATCACTCAGTAAGTCCCACGCCTAACTAATAAAAGAACAACTTTTCTGCAAAATTGAACTTTATTTATCAAGATACTCCCCTTCAAGAGCAGCCCAGCGCTCTGCTAATTTTTTAATATCTTTTCCGTAGAATGATTTGTCTTTGCTCTCAAAATAGGCTTCTATTTCGGTTTTCACTTCTTCATTTGTACCAAACCTCTTTACCTGCAGCATTCTTTTAAGATATGCAAACAGCCAGTAGTCACTGGGGGGTAAATCTGGACTGCACGGTGGGTGGGAAAGTATTTCGAAGAACAATTCCTTCAATTTCACCATCGTTTTCATGAACTTGTGGCACGGAGCATTGTCTTGATGAAACAGTCCCTTTTCTTTTGCATTTGAGGACGTCTTTTCTTTATTTTTTCATTCAGTTCAGCCAATAACGCCATGTAATATTCACTATTAATTATTTTACCTTTCTCAAGGTAGTCAATAAACAAAATTAAATGCGCATTGCAAAATATGGACGCCATAACCTTGCTAGTTGACGTTTGAGTTTTTGGTCGCTTAGGACGCCTTTCACTGGCTTCTGTCGACTCAGCTGGCGATCTTTCTGATTCAAGTGTGTTGTAATGAATCCATGTTTCATCAATTGTCACATATCTATGTAAAAAATCCTGTTTATTTTGCTTAAACAGCTCCAAACAACGCTCTGAATCGTCAATGCGTTGTTGTTTTTGATCAAATTTGAGCAAACGCGGCACCCACTTTGAACACAGTTTTCTCATTAACAAATGATCACTCAAAATAGAAAATACACTGCCTTCTGGTACCTATAAATACTTTGTTATCGCACTCAACTTCAATTTATGATCGTCTAAAGCGATTTCATACACTATTTTGATCAGTGGCGTAACGTACACCCCGCAACCCCCGCACTGCGGGGTCCCAAAGCCTGACTGACGCTATAAACATAGATTTTCTCAAAATTCGCTTCAGACTTTTTAAAATCGAATTTTTAAGCGATTTTCCAATTAGCAATCTAACGTCATTCCTTATCAAAATTTTTATACGCTCATTAAATATCTTTAATCCTTTAGCCAAATCAAAAACAATTTTTTTTAAAATTTCTGTAATAAAGGCGACGAGAGATACTTTTCTTTAGTGGGTTTTCTTTTTAAACCTTAATTACTAATAAATAAAACTAAAGTCAGACGGAGAATCGGATAAAATGCTAAAAAGATATAAAAATTCATTGCTGTTATTATTACATACACTTTACATTAGGCTGCAGGAAGAAAAAAAAAGACATGATTTACTTTTTACGAAGTAGCAACGTAACTTATTGGCGACTTTGGTTTCCCCTTACCCCCCATGTATTTCATTTTCATTCTGTGAAGTCGTAAATAATGTACATCTGTCATGCTTTTTCAAGTAAAATGGTATTACGATACTTGAAAAAGCAGAGAGAGCATTTCAAATGATTATTTGATGATAGAGTTATTAGTATTCAATCAAATGAGGCATAATGAGAAGAAAGCATAATGGAATGTATTAGTTTTTTTTTTTCCTTCATGAAATCATTTTTGCTTCATACAAAGAACACTGCTTATTAAAAGTTGCAGTAATTACGCTAGAATAAAATAGAACTTAAGGTCAGGCTCAGCCTCTGAGATTCAGAAATGAAGGATTAGGTATAAGACATACCTTTTTTCTTTCTTAAGAATTTTAATCGAAAATTATTTTACAGTGTTCTTGTCTTTCTTAGAGTTCAATTTTATTAAAGTTTTTCCATGTTATCTATCGTTAGACTTCCCGTTTTAATAAATGTTAAAAATGTTATGCTTTATTTACTTCGTTTACTCAGGCTCCGGTTGATTTTGTATTCACAATTATAAGTTAAATATTAAATATTTTTACGTGATATTTTAAGGTACATTAAGTAATGGTTTGGCAATCCTTTGTATGTATATACACACACTTGCTAGAATAGTGAGTGAGTGAATATTAATGTCACACTATTCAGCTACACAAGGGCTTTTGGCGACGGACCTCGTAATTTTGAACCAAAGTCAAGTGACGAGGACGACACCTGAGCTGGCACTTCCCTCTCCTAACTACCACACTAATGGGATGACGTTTGAACTCTCGACAGATTTAACGTGCATTGCTCCCCTACACGGAGGGTCTTCAGTGGTAGTGGGCTCGAACTCAGGACACACTAACCATGATCCGATACCTTGACCACTTGGCTACCGCGGTTACCACACTTGCTAGAAAAGAGTGTTCTTAAGGACGAATGAGAGAAGATGAGCTGGACGAATGAGAGAGAAGATGAGCTGGACGAATGAGAGAGAAGATGAGCTGGACGAATGAGAGAGAAGATGAGCTCTGAAGAAACCACTAGATTTTTTTTAATTCAACGCCAAAATGACTTCAGGAGGTTTTCAAAACACAGGGTTATTCCAACCAGCTTTTAAATAGCTCATTATCCTTTTTAAATAATTTTTGTAGTTACTACTAAACAGTGAACGCAGGCTTTTCTACTTGATTTTTGTTGGTATCGCTACAAACATGTCCTTATTTTCAAAGCTATCAAAGCAAACCGAGTTTAGTTTTGTTATTCTCAACACTTGGAATAAACTAAATCAAATATAATTTTTAAAAAAATTTCAAATTCCGGTTTTCAAAATTTTTTTTGTTGTTAATGTAAGCAGTAGTTGGTGAATGCAGATTTTTTTCTAACAAGTATATATATATATATATAAAGATCCGGCTTGGGGCCAAGCACTTGACCTTGCGGGGGGCACAACTATTTTCTGTTACGCCACTGATTTTGATGATTTCTTGAACAACTGCCGAATTTGGGCGACCTGAACGTTTAACGTCGTTTGTGTCTGTACGACCATGTTTTAAGTCAGCATACCATCTTTTAACAGTTGTTTGCGATGGTGCAAAATCCGGATAACATTTATGAAGCCGTTGTTTTGCTTGAACAGTGTTTTTCTTTATCAGAAAACAATGTTTGATTAGTACATTAAATTCTTTTTCATCCATGGTTTCCAAACATTGCCACTATTGCCACAAAAAATCACTGTAACTTTATAACTATACAAGATATTCTCTCAAAATTTTGACACGTGCCGTTTGAAAGTTAGTACTACTAAATTAGGCTTAGAAAAGTTAGAAGGTAGCCCCATCTATATGTTAGGCCCGGAACTTATTAAGTGATGTGTTACTTCAGAACTTTTTTAAATAACGTTTAAAATCTGAATATCTTGTGAAAGAACAACAGAGGAACAAATGTTAGCAACTATTTTGCTTGAAAAAGTATCGAATGCGTAAATTCTCTATTATATATTTTCTTATTGTTAATTTCTCATGATATTAAAAACTACGCATATGCTGTTATATTTAAGGTTTGTACCATTTCTTACTCATTGAACATCATGATGTTTTCCTGGATAATTAAAAAAACAGATTGGGAACTTTTTTTTAAATTATTCAAAAAATTAAAATTTAAAAGCACACACACAAGTAGTTTTTTTAAATACTATTTTATTACCAAAACCTCTGTATGAGAATCAATTTTAATGATCTCTCAAGTATAAAATTCATTTCACAAATTATTAATCGGTAAGTATAAAATACTTTAAAATAATTAAACTCGTTTATTAATTAAAATAATTTAATAAAACGGAAAAATGATCAAAAATAAAATACTATAATTATCGATTTAAAATAAAATAATCAAATGAGATTTTAATATTAAAATAATAAATAAAGTGAAAATAATAAAAAAGTCATTATTTTAAGATCCTTAGTCACGTAATGCTAACTTTCTTTTCGATGAACTCTGCTCAATGATTTCTCTTTGTGTAATCTTTTCATAGAAACTCTATAAATTCTGGACTAAGCACAGTGGACTGAACGTGACTACGTACGGGGATGCTGGAAGTCTCTACAAGACCTTGCTGGCAGAGGTATCTCATCTTTCTAAGTCTCCTATTCGCAGCAAAAAATTCCTATTTCGGAGTACAAATTAAAAAATTTGAACATCTCAATTACTAAATAATATGAAAGGAGAATCGGCAATGTAACTGCTTGATAAACGGATCTCTGCTGTTAGCTAGAACAGAAAATTGAGACAAAGCAATTAGGGAAAGTGATTATTAGTGAAGCTTGAGATAATTAGTGAAGCAATTATGATTAGTGAAGCTTGAAACTGTTCTCACCAAAGAGTATTTATTGTCTTTCCAGATAAAAAAAATGGTCCCAAAACATTTGTATGAACTAATAGATTTCTTCATATAATTTATAGAACATTGTTTAAAAACCTTTAATAAATGCTGTAGTTTATTTCTTGAAATATACTTCTAAGGAAATAGTCTGCTTAGTAAGATTTTAATTACAGCAAAATGCAGTAGATAACGATGGTATCCAAAAGAGAATTACTATGGCTAATATATGTCTTAATGGAATACGAAAACATATGAAATCGAATTTAATCAAAAGAAAAACAAAGATTCTATTGTATAAAAGTCTTTTAAGTAAGTTTGTATAAAAGTTTTTTTTTAACTTATGCATGTAAAACTTGGTCCATGTCTCGTACAGATGAGAACAGGATAAGTATCTACGTTTGGAAGATTTTAAGTATAATTTTGGAGGAATTCAGGATAACGTAACGTGGCGAGGAAGATCAAATTTCGAGCTATTTCAATCATATAAAGAATTTGGCATTGTTAACTTCATCAAAATACAACGAACTAAATGGGAGGATCACGTTGTCAGAGTGAAGGGGGGGGGGAAGACCGCACAACTAAAAAAGTCTTCAATGCCCAACCAATTGGCACACAAAAAGAAAGGGCAGGTCAAATCTTAAATG
>BMAO01035273.1:0-36378 GCA_019973975.1 Trichonephila clavata
TTACTTTTCCCCAGCAGCGCGCGCCTAGTCAGGTTTAACAACCTGTAGATGTCATTAAATATCCTTAAACTTAACGTCTCTCTTTCATTCAACATACCCCTAGACACCACCCTCTCTGTTACATGGGGCTCGACCTCGCAACCTTAATGGTTTTTGAAACCCGTGTTAAAATCAAAGTCGCCCAAAAAAACGGCGCTCATCGAAATCGCCCAACACAATGGCGAATGCTGATCACGAATTCTCCGACGCCTACTAAGAGCCAATCCTCCGCTCCGAGACCAATACTACCGTCTCCTTCGCCAAGCCAAACCAAAGCTTGAGACTCAACCAAAAAGTCTCTTCGGCATCGTCCAAGTGTTCCAGTGAAACAAAAAAGGCCAATTTCCCCGCCTATTCATCGCATCAAGAGTGTAAACTCCATCTGCTTCGTAACTACAGTCATCGCCGTGAAAAGGCACAGTGGTGAACTCATCTCGCAAACGGATAGCTTTTATAAGCGAAATCTATCTCCAGTCTACAAACCGATATCATCAATCAGGTAGGATCAAACCTTTTTTTACTCAGCATGTATCGAAATACTAAGAAAGAAGATCTAATAACGCCGCTAAAGAACTAGGTGTTACTGTCCCAGAAAATGCTACGCTTGTGAATTTAAAAGCACTTATCGAACAAACTGACACTTTCAAAAACGAACCTGAATTCGTTAAGGATATGCTTAATTTACTCGTCGAGGAACGAAAAGAGTCAGAACTAGAGAAAAAAGAAGCCGAACAAACGGCCCAAAAAATCATTCAACTTCAAAAAGAAATTGAAACTCGCGAAAATAAACTCCGCTATAAATTCTAATAATTCAAACAATACTACTGCAACATTCGAAACACCGTCAACTAACCTTTTAGAAAGTCTCATTAAATCCGTTAAGACCCTTAGTATGCCATTCCTTCTAAACCTGAAAATTATAATTTATTTTTTCATTCACTTGAACGTGCGTTTACAACCAAAAATGTTCCACAGGAATTAAAATCAGAGATCTTAATTAATATTCTCGGTGAAAAAGCTAACAGTATTTTACTTTATATCCCCGAAACGAACTCCAAGATTACGAGAAAGTTAAACACATTATTTTACGAGAATTCCAACCAACCCCACAAGAATGCTTAATTAATTTCCGTAGGGCCCAACGATTGCCAAACGAATCGCACGTACAGTTTTCGTCACGATTAACAAGTTCTTTTGAATATTATTGTAAACTTCGTAATGCGAATGATTTTAAAACTTTGTGTGAGTTAATGATAGCCGACAAATTATTTTCCACCCTCGATCGAGAAACGCAACAACATATCGCGATACGCCAAAACGAATCTTGGTTTAAGCCTACTGAATTGGCTAGGGAATGCGATGTTTTCTTCGTAGCAAAGCGAAAGTCGTATTCCGACAACACCACACCATCAACCGCCGTATGACAGCAAAAACAAAATATAACTCGTCTCAGGGCTTTAATCGCTACAACTCTCGTGATAAAAATTTCACAAATTATTCACCAAACACTTCACAAATAACCCGCGTGTGGTTCTCACAGAAACGAAACTCATTTCAATTCTAGACCTAATTCAAATCACGGTCCGTTTGTAAAGTCGAAGGTAAAATGTTTAATGAATCCTTACATGAATTGCAATACGAAAATATTTTTTTAATGATAAAATCGTGAAAACTTTAATCGATCATTCGAATATTGTGTGTGTGAAATCTTCCCTCATTCCACCCGAAACAAAATCTTTAGGAACTGTTCAATTAACATGTGCTTTCGGAAATGAAATTCAAGCTGAACTTACTAAAATTAAATTAGCTCTTCCAAGTTTTCGTGAAAACCCGATAATAGTAACTGCAGCTGTCTGTAATAAATTGTATTGTGATTTAATAGTTCCGCCTAATATTTTTGATGATTTAAATAAAGCAGAAAAAAGAAAATGCACGGAATTTCAGAAAAAAAAAAATCCTACTTCCTCTCCCCATTCTAAGAACATTCTTTCGCCTAAAACAAAAATGCTAGACAAAATATTTTCGCTAGCCAAAATATGTGTCGAGCTTGCATTCTTTTGCACCGCAAACTATCCCAAATCATTCCAGCGAAGGTTCAAGGCCAAATGGCTCAAATCGATTTCCAAACATTCACAGCGCGAGTAATGTAAATCACCCAATGAATAAAAATGAATCGTTAAACTCACCAAAACAGAAATTATTCGATAAAAAAGAAAATAAGAAATATGAACTGACGTCACATCCCAGATCCGATCAAACATGTTATATAACTGATTTTCAGCGCGAAGCTAACGTAAACAAATCTTTTTCTGAATTGAAAATTAGCGATTGTAATTCTTTACCAGTTAATAATAAAAACGAATCTCTCTCTTTGCTTTTCCAAAATGAGAATTGTTATTTATCAAATTTAAATGTAATTTATCCTCAAGTAGATTTATCGCATATTTTGAACGTTGATACGCGTCGCGAAGTGGAAAACCTTATCCAATCTTACAAACCAAATAAAATTAAAGATACAAACTTACAGATGCAAATTATCCTTTCTGATGACACACCTATTGCGTTACGTCCCAGAAGATAAAGTCAAGCGGAAAAAATTATCGTCGAAAACCAAATTGACCAATGGCTGTCTGATGGAATAATTTCCCCAAGTTCATCTAATTTTGCCGCACCTTTAGTTCTTGTCAAGAAAAAAGACCAGTCAACTAGACTCTGTGTTGATTTTCGTGCTCTTAATTCTAAAACAATTAAACAAAGATTTCCACTACCCCTCATTGAAGACATTTTTGATCAACTCCATGGAGCGATACTCTTTTCAAATCTGGACTTAAAAAACAGTTTTTTTCACATCAAAATTGATCCTGATAGCCGTAAATACACCAGTTTCATAACACATAATGGTCAATACCAATTTAATAGAGTTCCTTTTGGTTTGTGTAATTCTCCCTCACTATTTCAAAAATACATTCAAATTGTGTTTAAAGATCTCTTAAAAAACAACACTGTTATTATATACATGGACGACATTTTAATTCCGGCAAATTCTGAATGTGAAGGGATTGCAAAGCTTAAAAAAGTATTTGATGTTGCTGCTACTTATGGTTTAGAGTTTAATTTTAAAAAGTGTAATTTTCTTCAGCGGAAATTAACTTTTCTTGGCCATATTATTGAAGAAGGTACTATTCGTCCTTCAACAGCTAAAACAAATGCAGTCATGAATTTCCAAACACCTAAAAACACTCGGCATGTCCAATCATTTTTAGGACTAACAGGCTATTTTAGAAAATTTATTAAGGACTATGCATCAATCGCACGACCTTTAATTGATCTTTTACGAGACAAAGTTCCATTCACCTTTGGTCCTATACAAAAACAAACTTTTCTCTCTTTGAAGCAAATTTTGTCTCAGGAACCTGTATTACATCTTTATCAGCAAAACGCTCCATTACAAATACACTGCGATGCCAGTGCGAAAGGGTTTGGCGCTATACTTCTACAAATGGACTCAAATCAGAACTTTCATCCAATACACTATATGAGTCGTAAAACTTCTCCTCAAGAAGAGAAATACTCCAGCTACGAGCTAGAGGTCTTAGCGATAGTTACAGCATTAAAAAAATTTCGACACTACCTCGTCGGCACAAAATTTCAAATAATCACAGATTGCCAAGCATTTCAAAAAACTATATCAAAGAAAGATTTACCACCTAGAATAGCACGATGGGCTCTCTACTTAGAAGACTTCGATTACGAAATACTTCACAGGCCAGGTAAACAAATGCAACATGTTGACGCGCTCAGTCGTTATCCCGTCATGCTCATACAATACAACGAGACAACACAAAAAATTAAAAAAGCACAAATTAATGATGAGTTTACATCCAGTATTAAACAATTATTACAATCATCTTCAGCCTCTGATTATACATTAAAAAACGATGTGCTGTACAAAATTGTCAACGACCAAGAACTTCTAGTCGTTCCACTTGAAATGCAAAAACAAATCGTACAACTTGAACATTCTAAAGGACATTTCGGCATCAACAAAACTGAAAATTTAGTCAAACAACAATTCTTTTTCCCAAATATGCATAAGACTGTAGAAAATGTTATTGCAAATTGTATTCCTTGCATTCTTTCATCCAAAAAATTTGGCAAACGAGAAGGATTTCTACATCCCATACCAAAAGGTGATATTCCACTTGATACCTACCATATTGACTTTTTGGGTCCACTCCCAAGTACCAACAAGAACTACAAATATATCTTTACTGTCATCGACGCTTTCACCAAATTTTTGTGGATTTATCCTGTAAAGTCTCCTTCCGCTAACGATGCTTTAGACAAATTAAAATTACAACAAGTAACATTTGGAAGTCCCAGACGAATAATTTCAGACAAAGGAACAGCATTCACTTCGACAGAATTTCAGAAATTTTGTCAGGATGAAGATATCGAGTTTATTTCAATCACAACAGGTGTACCGCGTGGGAACGGTCAGGTAGAAAAAATTCATGCAACGATAATACCAGTCATAACAAAGCTTTCACTTGAAGATCCCAATAAATGGTATAAACACGTATCATCAGTTCAACGAATAATTAACAGCACTGTTTCCATAGCCACTAAATATACACCATTTGAACTTTTAACAGGCGTCAAAATGAAAAATAAAGATGACATCAAAATCAAAGCCATTCTCGAGGAAGAAAATTTTCAATTATCTTTACAGAATAAACAACAAATGAGAGAAGATGCCAAATCCAATATCCTGAAATTACAAGAACAAAGTAGACTATACTACAATAAACATCGCAAAGAAGCAAGAAAATACAAAGAAGGTGACAGAATTGCAATCAAGAAAACCCAGTTTGGAGTAGGTGTGAAATTGCGACCAAAATATTTTGGCCCATATGAAATCGTGAAAGTTCGTCCAAACGACAGGTACGATGTAAAGAAAATAGGAAGACAAGAAGGCCCGAATTTGACATCCACATCTGCTGATCTGATGAAACCATGGGATAATCCCTAAGACTTTTCTTTCCAGAACTCTAATGACTTTATTTTTTTTCCGTCTATATACTCAAGGAAATTTGAACTTTAAAAATTTGTTTAATCTTTTTTTTCTTTTCAGTTGTAGTATTTGTATAATTTTTACTTGCATATTTTCCAGCCTGTTCGGGGACCGACCACATCAGGATGGACGAGTGTTGTATACGCTCAGGCGACACCACCGCCACTCTCTGTAACCCCGGATGTAAGCGGGAGAAGGAGTAGACTAACTGTTCCCCAGCAGCGCGCGCCTAGTCAGGTTTAACAACCTGTAGATGTCAATAAATATCCTTAAACTTTAACGTCTCTCTTTCATTCAACATACCCCTAGACACCACATCATTTTAATCGCACGTTTATGTAATGTCCGTTCTTTTGCTGTTTGCGACATGGTAGAAAATTGATCGCCTATACTCCTCTCTTATGGAGGAAAACATTTATGAAATTATGAGTGAAAATATGAGATTTTTTATTTCCAATTATACATCCTAATGTTGTATTGGTATGATTTGGACCTTTTTTCTGTGGAAGAAGCATGGGGACTAATTCTTAATTTCCCTAATTGTGATTTATTGTGAATTCCCAAGTTAGACTCCCCATAGAATGCATATTCTACTCAGTAGTATCATGCTGTGCTGCCATCGAGAGTTCAATTTCCAAGTCACCATTTTAGCATGAACTGTTGGAGATGGCTTTATTTGAACTATCTTAGAATCCTCCCCTCGCCCCGGAGATTTTTGCTTCTTGAAATACATTTGATGACTAACAATAAGCTGTGACGGAATTAGATCACAAAAGCTAGAAGATGAAGTCGAATAGATGAATGACCTACTCAAAATGTTAATTTGAAACTGAAAATGAAATTATTTAAACTAAAAACTGAAAGCCTTATTATTTAAAAAAAATTAAACCTATCAAATTTTAATTTGATGGGGTTATTTTTGTGAAAACAAAAATATGTAAGAAAATAATGCCACTTAAAATAATTAAAATATGTAAAACAATCGAACTTTCAACTCCGAAGACTGCAAGCTCCTCAATATGGAGGTAAAAATTTAGTTTAATGATTTATGAAGTCACAGCCCATATTTCCTATTTAAGAAAATTTAACTAACGCTTGAGACTAAATCATATAAAATTGTACTACATTCAAAAAACAGAATTTTCCATTTGCTATGAAGTTTAAATTTTTCATAACTACTTCATAAGAAAAAAATATAAAAGCTCATATGCCATATATTATTAAAATATAAATAAATAAGAAATTTGCGTGCTGATGTACTATTATTAAAGGTTTTTTTTTAGAGTAGAAGATAGTAGTAGATTTAAAAATTCTTCTACGTGCGTGAATAAAAATGGTTAAAAATACTGCCATATAAAAATATATTTTGTAGTGGTACTCGCGCGTACATACCAAACTATTCATCCAACAGACACATCGCAATGTTTTCAGAATTTCTTAAAATTCATACAAAACAAGATAGAAGCGGAAATAGTGAACATTTTAATAAATAGTTGATTAGCGAAACAATTGATGAATAATCAAAAAATTCTTTCCAAATCTTTAAATTTTACAAAAGAAATTAAAGATATAAAATATAAACGAAATGCTCATGTTAAAAAAATACTACTCCTAACAATGCGTTATTTTGTACGAAAGCATTATAAATAAAAGTTCAACTCCATTTGCATGAATTAGTCTTCAAATTATTCTTATAGGAAAATTGTCTTTTTAATGCATCCGGTAAAGTGGTTATGTAAGGAACGAAGTCTTCGGGTACTCTTTAGGCACACAAATTCTTTATCGCTTCATTTTGAGAGAGAGAATCAGACGTTCAATGCTAAACATAATAGAAACAATATTAGGTGAAGGACTTAAATAGATTAGACCGCTAAGATGTGTGATCTTTGTAAACTCCGACAAACTTAATAGTTTCCATCTACAGGAGTTTGCTTTTAAGTAAAGACAATTAATTTCAAGAGCTCCATTAGTCGACGATGAAACATTTCAGTATTATAATTCAGAATGTAAATTTACTATCTTCCTATGCACTCAATAAGGGATGCAATCTTTTAATTTAAAAAAACCAAAGAAGAGTACATATAATATTATATCACTTGTGAAGTACTTATGGCCACATACATAAAGATGCGTTGTTCTGGAAAATTTCGATTACCCTTATTATTTATTAGGAAGGAATATAGGTCGATACATAAATAAATGCGATAAGTTGAAGCTTATCAATTTAAAAATCAATGCCAGCCACGTTCTGTGTAAAACTTTTCATTTGTAATTAATGCTATAATAAGAATAGCCGTTTTAAAACACTTGAATCGCTTAATATTTAAAAATAAGAACAATTTACGGAATATTCTTTCTTGTATAAGTACATGAAAACATTTTTAGTTTAAGGATATTTAATTATAACCTTGTTTCGAAGTTTCATGAACATTATAACTTTTTTTATTATGAAAGAAAAAACGCGTTTAAAACAACGAACATTCTAAATAAAGTGTAGGAAAACTCTTGCTGCAATTCTGTATAGAACAATCGAAATTAAAAAGAGGAGAAAAAAATCTGTTCTAGAAAAATGATGCTACTAGTCCCAATTTTTTAAATAAATGTAAGGTTTTAATTCTGGAATTAAAAAAAAAAGAGTATGTAAAATATAGTCAACACAGTCATCGCTAGGAAGAAAAAAGGTACTAAGCTACAGGTAAACAATTAAGCACACTAACTAGAGTTTTCGATTTCCCGGTCTACCTTTCTTCCAGAGAATTTCCAAGAAATCTCGGGAACGTATAGCAGTC
This sequence comes from Trichonephila clavata, assembly GCA_019973975.1. Taxonomy (NCBI): domain Eukaryota; kingdom Metazoa; phylum Arthropoda; class Arachnida; order Araneae; family Nephilidae; genus Trichonephila; species Trichonephila clavata. The sequence goes on from BMAO01035273.1 coordinate 7,903, forward strand.
ATTCTCGAGGTAAGATACCTTTGAAGATGAATTCTTCCGATAGCAAAAAGTATACCTCTAAAGAAGAAATCCCCTCTTTCGATGGCCACGAGTGAAAACAAAACAAAATTTGAAAGTGAACGTGATTTTTTTTTAAATTGAGACTAGAAAAAAGGAAAAGAAAAAGAATTAAGAAGGGGTAAAAGCATGGGCGAGTCCGATTTAACACTGTTTAATTTGTAAACAATATTTTGTGTTATTTAATGATTAGTTAAAGAACCAAAGAAGCTTTAAACTTCTTGAACCATATTCTAATGAAAAAGCCAGATATTACACCGAAAATAAATCAAAATTTTGAAAAATAGAAAAACAAGTTACTTTATTTTGTAAATCGGTATCATTAATAAGCATATAAAATAAGGGCCTGCTGCGAAATTGTGATCAGAGTTTCAAATACTATATTAGCCAAAATATTCTGTTCTTTAATATCAAATACTGCTTTTGGAATTGCTTATTTTATCATTAAATTTTTTTCAATCACTGTCAACAAATTATTCTACCGTTTTTTAGTGTCTAAACAAAACTTTTTTTCACAGCCAAATTTGCTTTGACATATTTTTGAAAAATATCATTCTTGAGCAGTAATTTTCTGAAAAATTTTACATTACCTCTCATCTTTCTTATATTTTCATTTATATTAACCATATACCTTTTTTTTTTACTTTAAACATTTATTTGCCGTGGGAGTAACTATCATGGATGTTGAAAGTAATAATTATTGTACTTAAGACATTTTATTAGTATAACTGATTTTTTTTTGTTTATGTTAATTTAACACTTTTGTCACATAAATATAACTAAATATTAATATAAGAATTTTACAAAAAGTTTGGATATGAAAAATTTGTAAATAAGAAAAAAAAGGCAAGGTTTCTTTAAAATATTCTGTCCCAAACAGTTTTAGGGTTCAATCTCTTCTTTAAACTGCTGATACGATTAAATAGCTTATAATGAAAACAACTATCAGAAAAAATTAAATTTAAGGTTTAAATAAATAACTATTTAAGTATGAGTACTTGCTTTATCTACATAATCTCAGGGGTGACAATATAAACAATTTTTAAACGGGTATACTTCTTTTAAATTTAATTAAATAATTCGAATCCTTTACACATTATTTACACAAATAATTATGGTTTCAAAAAAGCAAAATATATTTGAAATATAATCATAATTTTAAAAATTATAAGCATATGTAAATAAGAATTAGTGTTGCAATAAATATTAAGTAACTTCTACGTTGCGCACGCTATTTTCTAAAAAAAGTAGCCTTTGATGTATAAAACAACTTTATAGAATTATAAAATGCATCATAATATATAAACCGTAGTAATTTAAGAATAATATATCTTTAGTATTTCAAAATATTTGAAAAATATTGAAATTTTTAAAAAATATTTTGAAAATATAATATATTTTATTTTTAAGAAAATATAATTTATTATTCTATTTATTTTAAAATACTACGGTGTAAAAAGGATACACTTAACTTTATAAATCAAATTATTTCTAGTAATTAAAGCTACTACTTTAGAAAATATCATGCGGAACGTAAAACTTAATTAGTATTTCTTAAAGAAATATTTCTTATTTTCATATGCTTTTAATTTATAAAATTATAACTATATTTTAAACATTTTACACTTTTCTGAAGCCCCATTTTCTTATAAATAATGTGTAAAAGATTTGAATTATTTAATTTTATGTTCAAAGAGTTATATGTATTTGAATATTGTTTATATTTTCAGCCCTCACACACACACACAGAGAGAGAGAAAGAGAAAGTTAACTCCCCTGAGACCCCATAAATCAAAATATCAGAACTTTATCAGATTGGCCGTGCTGGCGGATTACAAAATGATTTCTTCTTATTTTTAGAGAATAATTAGTTTTATTTAACAAATAGATGTTCGATAGGCAGGCAGAACTGATCAAGGCAAATGGTCCCATATATTTAATTTTTCTTTCGGCAAGCTGGGGAAATTCTCTCGCTACCCTTTCTCTTATTACACTCTTACCAACTGTTGGGGATTCCAGCACTGCTGAAGTTGCAGCAATGTGGCGGTCATCTAAAATTTTTATTTTAGGTTGATATCCAGCCAAGTCACTATTACGTTTCGTTCCCGGCGACCATGTATAATTCCTCGAAGTTCAAAAGGTATCAAAATCTTACGATTCCCTGGGAACGAAACCATAATACAGGAACAAAAATATGTATAAAGAACTATTGCTATTATAAAAATTAAAGCGCAATTCCTTGGTTATATTTGTTTAGTATGAAAATTACCCGCACACGGCGCCATATTTTCCGAAACAACCACTAAGTAATTTTCCCCCAAATTTCGGAATTTGGAACGGCGTACTCAAGTAAGTATGAGCAACAGATTTGCTAACTGTTTGCCAGAGAACTCTTTCAATATGATTTCGAAACATAAACAAGTTTCCTTTACATTTCCGGAAAATATATTTATTTGTTATAAAAATCAGTCACAAAAAGAAATTTAACTTGACAATTAATAAACACTCCCCAAAGAGTATCTAGAAAGCATTCCTTTTTATGTTTGGAAGACAAGCATGTAATTAATTACAAGAAAAATGGATTTAAGTATTGTTTACAGTTTTTTCACTAATATAGGAAAAAAAGAAAGGGATTTATAAATTCCGAGCGAAAAACTAGATACATATAACCAGAGAGCATATATCACATAATTTAGAAGTTATTTACCAGCTACACATCTGATTTTTGTTTGAATTTAAAAACATTATTTTTCCCTAATTAAAAGATGATACATCTGATTGAAAATAGCACTGAAAATCATGAAAAAACATCTTCTAATAGAGTCTTTCGTGTGATAAGAGGACTTGGTACCCTTTGAACCGTTATTTTCCTTTACAGATTTAAAAAAAAAATATCTTAACATTCCCTATTTTTCATTCCAGAAAATGACACGAGATGAAATTTTTCACATATTATTCATACAATTTTTAAAAAGTTGAAGTTTTTTGAAGAAAATTTTAAAAATTTTAATCCTATTCCTTTTGTAATTATTACTTCTTTGACCTAATTTTTTAAATATATTCTTAAGGATATACTAAGAAACTTTAGGGATCTTTTTAAAATAACTTAATTAGTTTTAAAAATGAAAATTTTGATATGCATGTTAAAATTCTACAAAAAAGCCACACACTATCTCTTGCATTTTAATTTTTTTAAAAAAAATATTCAGTTATCAGCAAAATGGATCACTAATTTTTTTACATGCTTTATATATGACACACAGGACAAAAATGGAAATGATTGGTAAATAATTCTGGAAAGAGTAACATTTTGAATACACTAATGTATCGAAAAATCACAAACTGAGAAAAACCCCTTGAAAATTTACAATTCTGAAGAAATAATTATAGTTAGCTTAAAAAAACTTAAAATATCATTTTAAGGCTTCAGTTATATATTTTTCTTAAAAATAATTTTACATTTTCGTATTTTTACAATTCATACATTATAAATGATCAATTTTTAGAAAGTATTAATCACACCAAAAAATTCAAGAAAAATACATTGATGTGTAACACCTTTCCTCTCGGTTGCTGGATATTAGTAGGAGTGATTTCGTGAAAAGGGACGGAAATGTGTAACAGGAAGTTGAGAAAGCGCGCGCTATTTGATTTGACCAATCAGCGCGCTTCGTAGTGTCTCTTCGCTACACCCGCATCGGCATCCAACTCTAGTAGCCATCAAGCTGCCAGCCTTTTTTATATTGTTAAATTTAGCATTTTAAAAGATTCGAATTCAAAAACCCGTTTTCATATATTTTCTTGACTCTAAATCCACTTCGCATATACCAGCAAGTCTTATTAGATTTACCCAGGATAAACTTACGGATTCTTCCGCTTAATTGTCTATGTCTCAGGGCTCGTTGTGTATGAATTTGAGGAGAATGATTTCGGTTGTCGTATACATTCCTCCGAATCAAACGGTTCAACATATAAAAGATTTCCTGCATTTTGTACTTTTACCATATACCGAAGGTGGTTCTGCTCTTTTTTTTAAACCTATCACTTGCTTCCCATTATTTTGAGTAATGATTTTAACGTTAACTTCACTTTATCAGAATCTGAGCTGCTCATAGCTTTTTTGAATGATGAACTCAAGCTCGAAATGAACACAAATCGAATTGTTTCGACAACTCACAGTAGTATTGTTATTGTCGCTGTTTTTCAAAGCTTTTTAAATACTTTGGAATCACAAATATATGTATCATACTTTAGTTATAAGCCTGTTGTTTTCTCTCTTCCCCAAATTGAACAAGAATAATTACTTTTGATTAAAAAAAAACTGCATTACTCCTCGTGTTAATTAAATAAAATTTTTCATTAAAGATATAATTATTCTACAGAAAATTATTTCCATTCATCCCGATTCTTCGTTTCAGGATTTAAGTTACTATTGCGTATTTACCACGATACAAATGTCAGATGTTACACATCATACTGTAAGGCTCGTTTATTTATTCTTCTCTCATGACATAATTTTTTTTCTTAACATAATACATAAGTATTATATTTGTATTAAAACATATCAGAAAAAGAACTGAAATTATGGAATTATTAATATAAAATGCCTTAATTTTAAAATTTTACATGCACTCATTTCACAAAGAAAAAAATTACATCAATGTAATACCTCATCTTGCTTTTCATCTTTTTTGAAAATTATTATTTCTCCTTTCAAAATAGATTTTCTTATCAAAAAGATTTTTAGCTTTTTTTTTCTAAAAAGGGTGCTTGGTCGAATTACCAAATTTGTTAATTAACATTTTTCAAATGAAATTTTGTTTAAATTCTAATTTTAAGTTATAAATCAATAGAAATGTAGCTTAAATGCGCATTACGTATAGCCGTTAGAGGGCGTTTAACCTCGTTCTCCGTGGATTATAAAACAGGTAACCAAAGTTTGTTTGAATGTGCTGAACCGCTTACAAAGGAAGAACTGAGGTGGACATTCCATTACTCCCTTTCCGAAGGTAACATGAGCAGCGGTCGCAGTTTGAAAGGGGGAGAATCATCGGCATGATGGAAGCTGGGTAGTCAGTTAGTCGAGTAGTTCGTCAATCAGGTCGCTCTGATTGTGTTGAGAGTAGGTTTTGGGACCAGGGGATCCGAGAGATGTCATTTACACGAAGACTAGGCTCACACACACACACACAGGACGCTATCGACAGACCAGTCGTCGAGAAGACTGCCACATCGTAAGAAATGCACACGTACAGCCAACTGCTTCATCGGCTGCTATCCAGGCCCAAGTAGTACCTTTACTATGGGCCCCTGTGCCTTCTCGAACCATAGGAAGGCGTCTGGCTGAAGGAAATTTGGGATCATGGCGCCCATTACGTGTGCTGCCCTTGACGCCCACCCATCGACACCTCCGTTTGGAGTGGTGCCATGCACGAGAAAACTGGACTGCAGCGGAATGGAACCAGTTCGTTTTTAGCGAAGAATTCAGATTCAATCTCAACAGTGATGACAATCGTGTTTGTGTGTGGAGATCCAGTGGTGAACGCCTCATTCCTGCCTTTGCTTTACAGCGACACACCGCTCCCACAGCTGGTGTGATGGTATGGGGTGCCATTTTCTACAATACACGATCACCCCTAGTATTGATCTATGGCACCATGACAGCACAGCGGTATATCCATGATATCCTGCAACCACATATGTTGTTACTCATGCAACGGCTCCCATGAGCCTTTTTTCTACAAGACAATGCTTGGCCTCACATGAAAAGGGTGTCACAAGACTGTCTCCGCACTGTTACTACACTTCCTTGGCCTTCCCGGTCTCCAGATTTGTCTCCAATTGAGCATATCTGGGATAATTTGGAATGGCGAGTTGGGCATCCCACGAGTTTTAACGAACTAGAGACAAGGTAACAGCAAATATGGAACAAAATGTCTCAAGACATTATGCAGAACTTATATGCCTCAATGCCAGATCGTATCGCATCGTGCGTTCACACTAGAGGGGGTTCAACAGGGTATTCAATCCTCCGTTCTTTTGCCTTTTTCTTTGAAATAAATGGTCCTTTTTCTTTTATTTTTTAATCATTTATTTGTACTAAAATAGTTATTATGTAAGTAAAATTTCGTTTCATTTTGACTCCTTCTCGGTGCGCTAATTTTTTGTCCATTTTTACTTTTTTGACAACAAAATTCCGCTTTCCTAAAACTAAACTTATTTTTAATACAGCGGTCGGAATAGATGAGTGATTTGCAAACTTTTTTGTTGGGTACACTTTCAGTAATTTCAAACTTTGGTGGCACGTTAACAATTAAATAATTTTTCTTATATGTAATAGACTTCTAACTATCCATGACAGAATAGTTAAATGTAACAAGAATATCCTTAGTTTTTATATCTACATTGCCGTTTGTAAAAAATGCAACATCATGAAGGAACGATAAAAATTAATTTAACTCTCCAGAAAATATCAGTTATAGGATGTTATGTAAAATAGTTAAATTTCAGAGCAACCACGCATGCGTGGCGTGCGCTACGCATACTAAAGTGATGCTGAAAGCGTATAAATAGAGGATGTACTGGGACGTTGTCACTAGGATTATTTGTTAGTGGCGAACGTTTAGTGAGACCTAAGTATGCCTCCTCGACGAAATAAGGAGAAATTTCAACAACTTACAGAGTTTAAACAAGAGATGATTATCAGCGTTCGAGAAGGAGGATTTTCCTATCACGCAATATGAGCTCGTGGGAAGCGGAACAGTCCCACAGTAATGCGAGTTTAGAGGCAATCGTCCGACGAGCACCAAACATCTCAAAAAACTGCAAGTGAGCGACGGAAGGTGGAATCAGCGTGCGACGATCGACGCCTGTTCCACATGAGTATGAATGATCATGCAGCTTCCTCCAGGCAGTTGGCAGCATGATGGTCTACTGCTACAGTTGTATTAATGACGGCTTCGTCAACTCGTTGACGTCGGCGTCACCGTGGATTGCGTGTAAGGGTGCCTTTATACAGGATCCTCCTCACGGCAAACCATCGACGGCTGCGTCTGTAATGGGATCATGAACACAGAGCCTGGCAAGCTAAATGGCCCCAACTTGTCTTTTCAGATGAATCACGCTGCAATTTGTGGGATCATGATGACCACATTCATATTACACGCTATGCCGGTGAGTTCTGCCTTCCAGAGTGTGTTATCGAACGATATAGTCGCCTAACACACGGAGTTATGGTTTGGGGTGCGATTTCGTATCAGGGGCGATCCAATTTGTTACGAATTGAGTGTAATCTCAATAGCAACAGATACGTCTAGGAGTTGCTACAACCCGAGGTTGTTCCGTTCCATCAAGGCATCCTTGGAGCTATCTTTCAGGAGTACAATGCTCGCCCCCATGCTGCAAAGACTGTTCGAGACTTCTGTCCAGCCCAACACATGCAACTTTTTCCTTGGCCTGCTTATTCGCTGGATATATCGCCTATTGAGCACGTTTTGGATTTGGTTGGTCGGCGTCTCGCTCGTGATCCGCGTCCTGCAGCTTCAAAACACAAACGTTTGCTGTGCATGCAAGCACTATGGAATTCCCTTCTACAAGCAGAGATTCAAAATCTGTTTGACTCCATACCACATCATATAGCATCATTTATTGCAGTGTTTGGTAGCTACACCAAATACTGATTTCAGACACATAATATTGGTTTTTGCTTTGGAAATTTCGTCATTTATTTGTACTAATGCAAGTCGCAAGTGCTATAAACTTCATTTAATTCTCATGATTCATTCATGGTGTTGCAATTTTTACAAACATTAGTTTATAAAACGGCCAAACGATTCAGTTTGGGATTTTATTTTTTTTCTCAGTGTTATCTTAAAAAAGCTTTGGTGATACACTTCATGCATTTGACGGCGCAGCGCGCAAAAGTGCCTCGGCACATTGGTTCAGAATCAGTGAAATAGATATTGCAATCGTGATTTATAATTTCTAAGCGTAAATCGTAAAATCTATATTCAGCAATTTCAAAATCAAATAAAGAACGAGTATGTGAAAAGTAGAATTTTTTTGGTATCATAGACATTTAGATTTATCATAAATAAAAATGACAAAATCTTCATTATTATCTTTTAAATCTCGTTTACAAATCAAACAATCTTAAAAAAAAGGAATTTTTAGAATAATAAAAATTTTAGTAAAAAGCAAAATTTCCGAAATATGTAAAACTATTTTCCGACCATATTTTAAAAATTGAATTTCGAAGAAATCTAACTTGTCTGTGTAAGATTTTAAATGCAACAGGTGCCCTGGTAACCGAAACTATTTGAGTGAAATAAGGGTTTACTTTCTCGCTTTGGTCCACGTCATAAATGGATTTTACTTGATTTTTGACGTCCTAAAAATAATAAAATGAAAATTTCAGTTCTCCCCTCTAACGAGAATCAATGCACTGAAAATATATTTGATAATATGAGGAGGTTTTTCCATCAGTAGGAGTCGCAGTATTTACAGTTATTAATTTTGAACCGAAAACTGAAAGAAATTCGAGGAGTTTTATTTTTTAGAAAGTTAAAAAAATAACAATAATATTTATTTCTTTAAATATAGTAGAACCTCGTTGATACACACTAATTGGAAATCTAGATTTTTCTAAAACTAGATTTTTTGCTTAGATTACCAAGACAATTTTCGGTAACAGCGAAATGCAATCGTGTCTAGTATTAAACAAATTATGCCTAGTAGATAATAAAGACAAGAATCAGCTGATATATGAAAACCAACACGTGAATATTCTTTTTAGAAACATCGTGTATCGAGAAGGATAGTAAAGGGAATACAAGAAAATAAAAGCACGTTTAATAAAACTATTAGCTAATATAGATAAAAATACGAATCATGCATAAACATATATATAAGTTTACATAAAACTAACTTTTCAAGTTGGAAATTTTATTTATAGGAATATATAACAATTTGAAAACTAATATATTCTTTTTTTTCTTCGAAATTTTTTATGCATTAAAAATTGAAATGTGACGAGTTTGAATACCCATCTAACTTCGGGCCATCCTATCTATTCAAAATTTTAAAAAAGTAAAATACAAAAGTAGGAACATAAAATTACGAAATCTATTCTCTTACGATTATTTTTATGATTAATTTAATGAAATAATTTATGTGAAACTTAACCTATTAAAAAAATAAATTCAAATGATTTTTTACCTTAAAAAATATAGTTTATTTCTCGAATAACAAAATATAAGACTTTTAAAAAAAAGTTATTCATTGAAAAAAAATATCACAAGGATTAGAAGAAAAAGAATTTGCTTTTCTAAAAGCATAAAGAAAGATTTATTAATTGTTCCAATAAAATGCTTAAGTTTCAAGCATATAAATAGCAGAAATGAAACAAATATAAAAAGATACTGCACTAAAATATCTAAGTGCAATCACATGTTCACCTAAAATCTACACAGGAATTAAACACCTAAACAAAGTCAAAAAGCTTACTACCTGATATATTTACTGAGTTCCACAAGTGGAGCCTGCTCATTCGCCGATTCCCGCCTATGACGGAAAGAAAAGACGGAAAACTTTTTATTCGGGTTCATCTTTGACAGTTGCCTCTCTCTTTGACAGCAAGTGTGCACGGCTGCGTCCTGATAAAATGTGTGGCTTTTGCGAGATCTTTGCGGCGAGAGCATGTTAGCGACTTAAAAAGCAGAAAACAAACAAAAGATGACGCGTGCGATTGCGCAGTAGCCTCGACCACATGAGCAGGTAAATCAGCGGAGCAATCTCTGATGCGAAATGGAAATAAAATTAGCAAAAAGGGACTGTTTTCGACATTGCTTCAAACCCACGGAAATATCTCGGACTCAATTAAGAATGTAGATGTGAAATTTACATTTTGGGGTTCCGTTCGTCTTAAAGATATGTTTTGAATATGATGCATCACAACTAAATCTTTAGTTGACAATAGTATCGATATTGCCTATTTTGTATAATCATAAATATATTTTTAAAATAATTCTAACATCGGTTATTTTTTACCAAATACAAGGTAATATATTTTAAATATAAACGCATTGAAAACTGTTTTCTCGCAAAAAGACATGCGTAACATATATCTTGTATCCTGCAATTATTTACACTATTTTCCCCAAGCAAGAATATCAAGATTTTTTTCTCTGCTTTCCTCATTTCTAAGCATACTATTGTGTATTTACTAAAGGGGAATTAAGGGTATTTTTCCTTTTTCTCAGCACTTAAGAGTATATTACAATATGTTTGAATTATCTTAAATTTCTTTTTGATTGAGATAAACTCGCATAAGAAATAAAGCATTTTTTATAAACCTAACGATCAATATATTTCCTTAATTTATATGTAGTCCTGAATGTGCTCCATATGTGATTATGTAACTGACTTAAAAATGACTAGTTTGTCTTACAATTTGATGCTTAACATCTCAATCTTACAAGAATTGATATTGGTTTCTCAAACAGAGGTCAATACTGGGTAATGCTCCTTCTTTTTTTTAAAGAACTTATATAAATACAGATGTTTAATACAGTTAACTTTGATTAAGTAGTTAGAATTTATTTATTTAATTAATTATAATTTATTCTTTTCAGTATTTTTAATACCAGTAAGTTATAAATATTGAAGAAAATAAGTAAGTATTAATAAATAAACAGAACCGCACAAATTAAGTATTTTTTCATTTCAGTACTTTCGAAGCCCAAATGGATGGACAAGGTAATATTTTTCTTAAAGTGATTTTAATTTAAATGCCTACCACTGGGATGACGATCATAAGTCATTGTCCTACGCTACAATGTGAAAATTGAAAAGGTATTTAATAAACTACTTTTCAAATTTTAAATAGTGCCCTGATTTTCAGAAAATGAATCTAAAATACATCCAATAAATACATCAATACCAAAATGAATCTATATAAAAAGGTAATATTTCTTTAGTTCAAATACCCTTAGATCCAAATATTACTTCGACTTCATTGATGTGAAAAGTGTGGCATCCACCCAAGCTGCGCCAAACACTTATCAATTTAAGGGAGGGGGGAGAACATGCATCTTCACAAAATTCAGAAAAGGTTTCAAAAGGAGAAAAGTTCGGGAAGGGATGGCAGTGAGATGGGTTGAAAACTGAGAAGAATCGCTAGGGTATATATATCCCAGGGTGCTTCGCTTGTGTTTAAAAATACAACGAACTTCATATGATTGATTATAAATGTAATATTTCAAAAACAAAACATTTATCATGTTGTTTCGAAATATTACATTTATAATCAACGAATTAGAATTGATTAGATTAGCGACTATTTAAGTAATTTAGAATCACTGCTAGGTGGTGAAGGTGACACTTCAGCTAGACATTCTATACTACTCCAACGTGACGACTTGGTTGATTCAACATATAGAACACGTATCAATTCTTTCACATGTTGAGTGTTCATTTCTTTGGATATTTAATCATGTTCTCATTCAAACAAGAAAAGATCGGTCACCGAGAATACTTATTCAGGTTGCATATAAGAAAATCTTTCATACTATTCTAACTTGCAGTTTTTACTTATTCTAAGGCTGGGAATCCTTAAGGCAAATACAAACACACAGGCAAAATTATATATATTTGGACCCCTTTTTAAAGTATTCATCGGGACCTAACATTGTGATCGTTAAATCAAGGTTATTCGCTGCATCAGGGTTCAAACAAAATACAAATTTTTTGCGTTTATCTTTTGGAAATTCTACAATAAGCAAGTGCATAAACATACTCATAGTTAGAAATTTTACACTTTTTATTCAATTGCTAAAATACTATTAGTGAATTGCTACACGCCAGTTAATTAAAACTTTGAACATACTGACTGACATACTTAAAGTGATATAAGCTCCTGCGGAATCTACGTCTACAAAGGTTAAATACCACAATGCACACACAGCCCCATCAGAGAAGAAGAAATACTGACTGATATATTTTTTTAATATCTTTTTGATTCTTGACACTCAAAAGATTTATTTCTTCAACTTTATGCAGAAATAAAAATACTGCTCCATTTACATCCTGCTGCAAAAGGTAAGTTTTCCCATTTTCGAGACAATGTAAAGCATTAGAAAATATATCAGTTTTGTAATAAGTTTCTTTATCAATTTCTGCATCAGAATTCCTATTCATTGACTCCGACACATCAGCAGTTTCCTAAATTTTGGTTATACACATAGCCAGTCCGTCATCAAATATGACATTTTCGTTAAAATCTTAAAATATCCCCTTTATTGTGGAGTGGGATGAGATAAGAAAGAAATGTCTTGCCTTATTCAAACCTAGCATGATATATTATACATCTGCACTTGTTAAGTCTATATAATGACGCTCGGAACCCTTGGTCACCGAAATTGGTTACTTACAAGAACAACTTTATTTTTCTATTCCGGACAAAAAAAAAATACAATTTGAAGGGAAAAAAATAATTCAACTTTTTCTAACTAGTAAAAATTTAAAGAAGGGAAAAAATTTTCTGCTGTTGAAATAATTTGTTATTTGGTGGTTTATTATTCATTAAATATTGTTTTTTCCCCTTCATTTTAATCGGGAAAAGAAAGAAATTTGTTAAATCGTGAAATTTGTGTTGTTACGTGTTGCTGTTGTTGCTAATGCCACCTGTCTGACGTAGTCAGATCGAGACCCGCGAAATTCATCATGGCATCAGGCTATATTGTACGCCTGTCGTTAGCCGTAGCTTTGAGCACCATGCAGGTGGCAGTATGATTTTGCTTCATTCCACCCCATTATATGGAATGCAATATAAATGAACCTTGACAGTGATTGAGAAAAATATACTTATTTCGGATTTGCTTATTTATTTCTTTTCTTCTCCCCTCATACATCACATACGCACGCCTACGTGGAAAACGGTGGCAATGGGGAGCGAATCGCGTAACTTTTAATACGCAGTTAAAAGGGATTAATTATAAACTATATACAAATTATCAAGATAAGTACTAATTTTTGTTTATCATTTTATACGAAATAAAACCATGGAGTCACTGGTAATTATTATACTTTGTCTTACTTTGGTACTGTTAAATTAATTATAAAATAAATTGTGCAGCATGATGCATTTATAAATGTATTATAACAGTGTAAATGTGTATTTTATATTTTATTATGTCAGAATGTATTTTTTAAAATTTTCAGTAAACTAGTAATTTCTTTAAAAATAATCTTTTTTTTTTTACTTTTTAGTATGCTCGCGCCCCCTCGTAGAGTTATCACGCCCCCCAAGGGGGGCGCGCCCCACAGTTTTTGAAACGCTGATCTATCGGAGAGTGTCAACAGAACAGCCGGACAAGACACTGTATCCTAGATTGCATGAAATTGTCAATTCTACAATGATTAATGGACCTTGTGGTGTGTTGAGCCCCAATGCTCCATGTATCGTTGAAGGTGTTTGCAAAAAAAACAAAGGAATACCCCAAGCAATTTAGAGAAACAACTGCTGAGAACATTGATGATTATCCTATGTATAGGCGCCGTGACAACGCAAACCATATTGTGATAAATAGTAATACTGTTGATAATAGGTGGATCGTGCCGTATAATCCATGCCTCTCCAAGAAATACAATGCCCATATTAATGTAGAAATCTGCAGTTCACTCAAGTCCATCAAATATATATTTAAGTACGTTTACAAGGGTCATGACTGTGCTAAGGTTGTCTTCGATGACAATGGACAGGAGCTAATTAGATGGGAGGAGATACAGAGCCCTTTTTGAAAGCAAGATATATATCTGCACAGAATGTGGCAACTTCTAGAAAAAAAAAGTACGAGAAATCCCACGCAATAATTCTTTCACCAGTGAATTTGCCAAATATGCCGCCTATGACGTTATCCTTTTTGTAAAGAAAAAACTCTATTATATATTCTAGCAGCGTACCTGGTTCCGTTATTTAATAATTCAAAATAGCTTTTGAAAAATCCTAACATTAAAAATAATTCTGGATTCTGAAAACGATAACAAAACAAAACACTAACAATTGCTTAACTTTTAAATTTTAAAAAAATTGCTATTTTTGATTAATAATTTTCAATTCATTCATTAAAATTTCATTAAAATTTCAAACTGGTTCGTCATTTTGAGTACTGATAGGGTCAAAATCACCAGTAAAAATGTTATCAATTTCCATGGAGCGGTTTTGAAAATACCATGTGCGTAATGAGGAAAAAAACGCCCTTAGAAAATTGATATCAAACACAAAATTCACCACAGCTTTATATGTATACTAGCCGTTACCCTCCTGCTTCGCTGGGTATTCCATGATGTTTTATAAATATATACTGTTTATATATATAAAATATTGATATCTAAGTCCTGCATTAAGAATTCCATTGTATTGAAAAACATACTTCTACCTGTAACTCTCGTCCTTTGATAAAAAAAAAGACATAACTACTAATTTGTATTTTCTAATTATCTCTAAAATTGAGTATAGAATGATGTTTGCACTTTCGTAAACCTATAACCAAGTGGATTTCAGCAAAACCAATTTTATAGGAGAATCTCTACTAAATAAAGTAAACATGGAAGCCAAATTTCAAATCTAAATCTAATACAGCAAAAACAAAATGTGTGTTATCAAAACGCCACTCCTCTGGTAATTCCGTTAGAAGTCTTTCTCCCAAAAACCGTTCTTAGCGGATTTCAATTCAACAAAAGTAAAATGTAAACCAAATTCCATTATTGTAGTCCTTGTAGTTCAAAAAAAGAAATTTTTTTGTCAACATGCTCTAGTAACCCCTTGCTCCCCCAGGAGTTGACTCCCATCTTATGCATCCTTAGTGGATCATTATTCAACAAAAGAAACATGCTTAACAAATTTCAAGTACACAGATCTAACAATAATAAAACACGATTTTTTTCCTATAACTCCCCTTGACCCCTCGCAACCCTCCTTAGGAGTCGATTTTTGTTTTACTCTTTGCTTGAGGAACTTTATTCCATGAAAGAAACATGCCTACCAATTTTCAAGCAGATAGATATAATAGTTTAAAAACGGAAATATTTATCTCTTACGCCCCAATCCTCCGAAATAAAAGTTGGGGGTTAATTTTCGCGAAACCCATTTTATCGCGGTTCTGTACTTAACGAAAGGAATCTGCTTACCAAATTTGAAGACTATGAGAGTCAAATAAATTAAAAATAGAAAAAATTATCTATAATGCCCCTTGACCTCCTGGAGGGTTGATTTTTACAAAACATATTATACAGTGGATCTTTACTCCATAAAAGGATTATGTTTATCATATTTAAAAACTGTACTTCTAGGAGTTTAAAAATAGAAGTTATTATCTATAACGCCCCTTAAGCCCCGCAAAGCCACTTGGGTGTCGATTTTCACGAAATCCATTTTGTAGCGTATCTCTACCCTATGAGAGGAATCTGGTTACCAAATTTCAAGACTGTGCGTCTAATAGTTTAAAAATCGGAATAATTATTTATATCTCCCCAACATCCCTTGGGGTCAATTTTCCCCAAACCCATTTTGTAGCGGATATTAACTCCATGAAAGAACTATGCATACCAAATTTCAAGCCGGTAGGTCATGTAGTTTAAAAACCAAAATATTTATCTTTTATGCTCCTTAATCGCCTGCTACAATCTCTAAAATTGAAGCACAGAATAATGTTTGCACTTTCGTAACCCTATAACCAAGTGGATTTCCGCAAGACCAATTTTTGTGTGGTGGATCTCTGCTCCGTAAAATAAACATGCAAGACAAATGACAAGTGTAAATCTAGTAGAGTAAAAACGAAGTATTTACTATGAATACCCTCCGCATTTCATTAAGAGTCGTTCTCTAATATAACTATTTCCTCTTGGCGGATTTCAATTTATCAAAAGGAAAATGCAAACCAACTTCCTATATTATAGTCCTTGTAGTTCTCTCTCCAAAAAAAGGAATTTTTTTGTTTCAATACGCTCCAGTAGCCCCCTGCTCCCCCAGGAGTTGTATCCATAAATACATTCTTAGTAGATCCCTATTCAACAAAAGAAACATGCTTAACCAATTTCAAGTATGTGGAGCTAAAAATTAAAAAAAAAGGAATTTTTTTTCAAGCAGGTAGATTTAATAGTTTAAAAACGGAAATATTTATCTATTACGCCCCTTAATCCCCCGAAATGAATCTTGGGTTTGATTTTCGAGAAACCTATTTTGTAGCGGCTCTCTACTCTCTGAAAGGAATCTGCTTACCAAATTTCAAGACTGTACGTCTCATAGCATAAAAATGGAAATAATTATTTATGTCATCCCTTGAGCAAGGTCACTTGAGGGTCTACTTTCACAAAAAATCCATTTTGTAGCGAATCTCTACTCTGTGAAAGGAATCTGCTTACCAAATTCTACGACTGTGCGTCTAATAAATTAAAAATGGAAAAAAAATTATCTATAACGCCCCTTGAGCCCCCACTACGCCACCTGGGGTCGATTTTAACAGAACACATTATATAGCGGATCTCTACTCCATGAAAGGATTCTTCTTATCTATTTCAAGACTGTACTTCATGTAAGTTAAACTATTTCAAGACTGTACTTCCAGTTAGTTAAAAATTGAAATAATTATCTATAACGCTCCCTAAGCCCCGCAATGCCACTTGCGTGTCGATTTTCACGAAATCCATTTTGTAGCGTATCTCTACTCTATGAAAGGAATCTGCTTACCGAATTTCAAGACTGTGCGTCTAATAGTTTAAGAAACGGAATGATTATTTATATCTCCTCTTAAGGGGACTCGGCACCTTTTTCAATTTTTTTTATTTAAGGTTTGTAAAATATCATTTGTGTGTATATTATAAACAGTTACAATTAAACAAAGAAATTTTACCATGAAAAATAAAGCTAAATTTAATAAAAAAATTTAAAAATTAAAAAAATTTTTTAATGATTTTTAATTTTTTTTTTCTTTTACAATTATTATTGTTTTCAAACCAAAATTTTTTAGGCTTATAAGACTATTAGTAATAACTTAAGGGATCAATTTTGCAATGAACAAATTAGTTTTGGGGGGGGGGGAATTTAAATGTGTACAACAATGGAAAAAAGGCTAAAAAAGCATAATTTCTACTACATTTTCTTTTATAAAATTTTTTCTAATCAAAATATTGAAAAGTGGATAACTAATTTTATTAAGCAGATTTTAATAAACATAAAGATCAAAATTCAAGTTGTTTCATTAATATCTGTAGAAGTTTTGTACTTTTAAAGATCGTGTTTTCATGAAAAAATTCAAACTGAGAAAACGCAATTTGAAGAATACAAATCAGTAAATAAATATCAAAACAATATCTAAATTTTATAATAATTTGTTAATATGTTGTATAGATATATACCTTTAAAATAAAGCATAAAACAATTCGATTTCAAAACATTGAACAAAAATATAAGCTTTTTATAAAAAGCCTGTCTGACCCCAAAATTACGAAAAAAAGGAAATATCTGACTTATTTTCACAAGAAACATATATTAAATATATTTAAAATAAATTAAATGAAAGTATATGAACTGTACAATAGAAAATTTAAAAACGTTTTTAAAATTAATTTGCTATTTAATTCAATATCTAATATAAAATAAAGTAAAACATGTTAAATCTAAAATTCACTATTTTTCCAAAACAGTTTTGTTTTAAAATTGACCTGCGCCACAGGTCATTCCTTCTCTTCACTTAGCTAATAATTCTTTTCTATATATAGCTTTTTTAATAAGCTTAATAAGTAGCATGTATTGCTGTTTTCATAGCTTTCACATCCCCTTTGTTTCTCAAAATAGCCTTTTGGTAGTAAGTGGTTAATTTCTTAATTGTAGCTTCTTTCAAACTACCATGAGCTTTACCACCTAAAGAAATACCTTGAGCACGGCAATCTTTAACAGTAGGTCTCAAAGGTTTTCCTAACATCTTACTGACATTATTTATACGTTCTTCCTTTTTTATCACAACATCCAGTCCGTACACTTTTTTCTCAACCAAGTAATATGAAACGTTTTACAGTCACCATCGGATATAACTGTGATGTAACGAAATCCGAGTGATGTGGATCTTTTCCATAAAGTTAATGCAGCTTCCATTTCCATCGATGTATATGAGCCCAAGTAGTTTATATCACATTCGCTTTTATGTCCTTCATACTATTTACTGAATTCAGCACTTGACTCTCCTAACTTATTTTTTGCCATAGAGCAATGACAACACACCTTACTCATCACTTCAAAGTCAAAAACATAACCGGAGAGCATACCTAAAACACACCCGACACCGATGAGTGAGGAGTGACCACGCATTAGCCGCGTACAATCAAGACTAACACTTAGGTCTGTGATTTCAGCAGAACTAGAAGCTTCATTCTT
This sequence comes from Trichonephila clavata, assembly GCA_019973975.1. Classification (NCBI taxonomy): domain Eukaryota; kingdom Metazoa; phylum Arthropoda; class Arachnida; order Araneae; family Nephilidae; genus Trichonephila; species Trichonephila clavata. The sequence continues at coordinate 26,387 of BMAO01035273.1, forward strand.
GTAAGCATCTTTAATCTATCTGTGGGTTACCGCAAATATGTTTAAAGATGCCATTGTGTATGCGTTATCCATTAGTCTTGCACACTTCCCATATGTAGTTGATAAAAAAGGATTCATATTCAGCACCATACAAAATTTTTCTTTGGCTGAATAACCTTTCCCAATGTGTGAAAAGGCTTGAATTGGTAGAACCAGACTTAAGAGAAGTATTTACAACAGTTTCGTTTTCATCACAGTTGCTACACAATAGTTTTAAGGCGATATGGTACCCTAAAAATCATTTAACTGTAGAAAATATTTTTATTGGCTTGTTTCATACCCCGAAGCTTTATAAATATGCCTGCAAAATTTCAAAGCTTTACCTGCATTTTTCATTAAGTAATGGAGCAATGTTTGATGCTAAACAGCAACTAACACGCCTACATTTCAGATTATCTGCTAGAAAAGAGCCTGATAAAAAATGAATTAATTATTTTTCTACCGCGCGTATATGAGATTAGCATTATATAGGCAGTGACAAATCATTTCAAGAAAGAATTGTGCAATTAATGCAAAAATTCTAGTGAGTGAATTGTTTACTGGAAGATCAAATGGATTTGGTCAAGGTTTAAAAGGTGTGCGTGCTTTTTATGATATTATTATAAATGAAATTAAAACTTGAAAACGGATTCTCCCAAAGCACAAATGCTAAATCTCATTTTGATAACTCAGATAATTAAAAATCTAATTCGCAAGAATAGAAAAACTCTCCCATTTTTATATATTTGTTTTTGGTGATATATATATATATCCCATGTGTGCAAGACTCAACACTTTTATTATTAAAATATTTTAAGGTATTTATTTAAACAAATGCACATACATATACAGTTCTTAGATTTTGATATATTTTACCTATAAAATGCTATTTGATTTTGCTTTTATTCGTGTACAATATTTAGCATGCGAAGGCTTTTAAAATCAAGTAAATAAAAAATAAAGGTATAAACATCTTTTGTACTTGTTGTGCATTAGCTCTGAGCATGGAATTAGCTCTGAAGTGTGTGTATTTATTTTTTTTAATAATTATTAAGGTAAAGTTTTATGAAATATTGATCTTTCATTCGTTTTTTTTATGTATTCATTATGGCAGTATACTGTTTAATTGTTCTACATTTGTGCAATTTTTTATGGTACGTAGTTTTAAATAAGCTAATTAACAGTTCATAAAAGTTTCAGACTATTCTATGAATATTATATCATGCTATTCATGGAATGAAAACTTCAAACTCATATTTCTCCATGTTGAATTTTTGTACATATACTGCTATTCAAAACCCTAAGGCTTTCTTGATACTTGAAGTATGGATTTGAAATTTTTTATACATGTTCTGAAATGTATGTTTTGCAAAACAGTGCATGGAATTAGCTCTAGTATGTTTAGTACTTTTTCTAAAAAATTTCAAAATCAAAATTAATGTTTTTTTTAGAATTTTTGGGAGTTTAACTACAAAAAAATTAATAACAAATTAAAGAGCTGCAGCAAAAAAAAAACAAAAAAAAAACTCATGCACAGTTTTATGTTGTATAGTATAAGGTACTTGGAAAAAAATTTGAATAAAAAGAGACATATTTAAAAAAGCTTTAATGATTTAAAAAATGCTTTAAAAAGCTAAAAAAATTTTAATTTTAGAATTATTTTGCAACAAATTAAAAATTTTTGTATGGAATTATTATTTAATATTAACCTTTATGAAATACAATTGAAACCAAATATCAAATATTAAAAATAAAATAAAATTGTGAAGATGGTACCATATTGCCTTAAATTGTATGAAAATCCCAACTTGGCTCCAAGCTCCAGTTTCAAAGTTTTTTTTCACAATATTGGCACTTTGCACTTAGAAGTAGATTATTAATTTGATTGACGTCCACCAATATATAATGTCCAACAGCAGATGTATCCTTTTTTACCTCAGTATTTAATTTTTCCAGGCGTACATTTGACACCACTGAATGTTCAATCACTTCACAATCAACATTCTCTTTACGCCATCGTTTTTCATTCATTTGCAAAGCACGTAATGAATGTTTCCTAAGAGGCATATTAGCGATAATAACAACTGATAAAACTAAAAAATGAATAAGTTATGATTGAAATAGCATTAAAAATACTGTTTTAGGTTTCTATGAAATAAAAAAGTAATCAAACTAAAAAGCACACAGCGAGCAAAAATGGCAAAGGTAATGTAAACAAACAACTTGGCTGATAGTTACAGTTACAGCTTAAAGAGTTCTTCTTCTGTGTGTAGTTTTTTATATAAAATATAGGATTTATTTTCAAGTAAAAAAGTGTAAACATTGAGGTGGGTGTGGCATTTAAACAGCTGTCAGAACTGTCAAATTATTTAAAATACATTTTACTACATTTAAAATAATCAGATCATTTCAAAACTTCACACAGTTGTGTCAGAGGTATCAAACTACATTTTAAAGTAAAAATTGAAAAATCGATATTTTCATCGATTTTCGGTTTTTTAAAGGTGCCAAGTCCCCTTAACATGTCGTAAAACCCCTTGGAGGTCAATTTTCCCAAAACCCATTTTGTAGTGGATATTTAAGCTATGAAAGAAACATGCGTCCCGATTTTCAAGCAGGTAGGTCAAGTAGTTTAAAACCGGAAATATTTATCTCTTCCGCCCTTTAATCCCCAGTGGGACTATTTTCACAAAACCCAGATTGTAGCTGATCTTTACTCTATGAATGGAATCTATTTATCAAATTTAAAGACTGTGCGTCTAATAGTTTAAAATTTGGAATAATTATCTATAACTCCCCCTAAACCCCGCAACACTCCTTGGGGGTCGACTTTCACCAAACTCATTTGAAAGCTTATCTCTACTTAATGAAAGAAATCTGCTTAGCCAATTTCAAGATTGTACGTCGAGTAGTTTAAGAATGGAAACAATTATCTGTAACGTTCCTTAACCCCCATTACGCCCCTTGTGGTTGAAATTTTGCAAAATCCATTCTTATCGGATCTCTACTCCATAAAAAGAATATGTCTACCAAATTGCAAGTCGGTAAGTTGAATAGCTCCGGAGATATCGTGATTAGTCAGTCAGTGAGGCAATCAATGAGTGAGTGAGTCGCTTTTCTCCTATCTCTATATATATTATTTTGGTTATTCAAATAAGAACTAAATTTAAATTATAACTAATGTGAAGTTTATTTAGTCAATAAACATTCATTTATTAAAATTATTATAACTAAAAACATATATTTTAACAATGCAGTACAAACATCGAAATAATATCCAAACCCTCGAAATAATCAAAATACAACAAAGTGATTCGTTTCTTCAAAATAATGTTAAAAAATTTATAAATATTACTTAAAAACAATAAATATCTTAATTAACACAGCTACTAAATATAAATGTTAAATTATTTGTCGTATGAATACAGTGTATAACCATGATTCTAAAATGTTAAAATTCGCCGCATGCATACGATGTTCCCTCTTTTTCAGTTAATTTCTTACAAATAGTTTTAAATAGAATTCGCAATTCCTTTGTGCAGTCCTATTGCACTTCCTTTGTGCGGAGATTAAAATGTCGCTCTGCAGTTTGATTTCATTTTATATCCACAAGTGTAACAAAGTTTTGTGCATAATCACCAACAGTCAGACCAAGCGATTGCATAATTTTTAGTCTGCCTTGATTGCCATCATTAAAAAGGACAATTGAATCATTTGTAGAAATATCAAAAATATTTCGACCACAACCTAAAGCCTTTGGGCATAACTTCCGTATTAGTGAGTTAATGGTTTCATTATTATTTTGGGTTTTACCCCCTAGACATTTTTGTAAGTGTTAATGTTATGACAGATAACTGAATACATGTTTTATGGCATCCATTACTGCCACTGGCAATTTGTTATTGTGTCTAAAAGTTTCCACACTGCTCTCTAATAATTAATTTTGATATTTACACCAAGGATTAGGACCTACAGCACAAAAACTGTGCAATGGTTCTTTGTCTCTTGAACGCCGTTGAAATATACAACACATACAGCTTTTCAAATATCTGAGAGGCATGTTTTATTTTGTCTGATTGCTTTTGCATAGTTCGTTGTAATTAAGTCGATCATTCTGTCATTCAAACTTCCCTTTCCCCCAATCGACTTCCCATCACTGAGTTTACAACTCATTTGTTTTAAGAAAGCAAATTACCTTTAAACCTTCAAAAAATCAATTTTTCAAAAATGTTTTTAAAAATTAATGCAGTTTTTTGAGCATTTTAAAACAAACCGCATCGAAATCGGACCAAAATTACGGCGATAGCAATAAACAATGTCAAACTTCACCACTGGGTTGGTTACTTAAATCCAATGTAAACAAACCATGTTCGTTAGTTTCGGTTTTTAAACGGATGGCGTTATTAAAATCATTTTGTCTCTATTTGTTGCTAAATTTTAATTTTATATACTTTTAATTAGAGAAGGAAGCTTGCAACTCAGCACAGCCCTAGTTACCAGTAATGCTTGTTTGCATTTGTACAAGTCAAAAGATAAAACTGGCAAAATCTGTGCAAACCTAGACTATAGAACTTCAAATACCAAATTATGGAAACTGGCCAAGCAAATTGATAACTTAAAGCCTTGTAACGAAGAAACTAATGCTATCATTAGCGATATTGGCCATGTCTCGGCGGATGATCGGGAAGCGGCAGATGCCTTGTCTCAGCACTACTCAAAATATAGTAGGCTTGCTTTTAATAGTTCTGATAAAAACTTGGCCAGGGTCACCAGAGATCAAATTAAATCTTGTAAAGATAACCCAGATAACCCATTATTCAATGTTGATTTCACCTTACCCGAACTAACTTATGCCCTTCAAAATTTGGACACTAACAAATCACCTAGTCCAGATAGTATCCATGGTCATTTATGGTCATTACTTGCTCCGCCTTGTAATTTTGGGTAGGAAAAAACTTTTATACATATGTAACTTACCATGGAAAACTGGAAAATTACCAAGACAGTGGAAATCGGCTATCGTTATCCCCATTCATAAACCCAACAAGAATGTCGGTATTACGGCAAGCTATCATCCTATTTTTCTTACCTGCATCACTTGCAAACTAATGGAAAGCATGGTGTTGCGGAGATTGACTCACCATTTACACACTAATAACTTAATGACCCCGGAGCAATTTGCTTTCCGTAAGGTTCACTCTACTTTTGACCAAATTTTATACTTTACCCAGTGTGTTAGAGGTTCTCAGAATCACAAGCCAACAACAAACACCATGGTGACATTTTTAGATTTGTCAAAGGCGTTTGACAGGGTATGGAAATATAAGCTTTTAAACAAGTGCTTTGGTATTTTTGGCATTAAAGGTAAAGCTCTGCTCTAGATCTTAAAATTTCTGAATCATTGAAATTTTGTTTCAATTTTGATGCTACATTCTCTGGTTATTACAAAATGTATCAAGGGTTGCGTTCTGAGTCCAACTCTTTTCTTATTATTTATTTACGGGATAGAAACGTATGTTAACCCTTGTCAAATTGGACTTTTCGCTGATGATGTCTTTTTGTGGTGCAGTGATGCAAATATTAGCAAAATGGAATCACAGTTGTGACGGGTGCTTACGCGTTTCACTAAACTTCTCTCATAATCTTTTAAATTGTATTTATTTTAACCAATCCCCGCTGAGAGCTGAAAGTGTGACTTATGCAAATAAGATAGTTTCGGGTTTAGCGAGTTCGAAAGAGATATAAAAGGGAGAAATGAAATGAAGAGATGAGGATGACTACGTGTTTTAATAGAGGAGTAAACTACGTGATTGATTAAGAAGGTGATTCTAGGAGATTAGTTTAACTAAGTGAAGTTTGTTAGTGGAAGGAAGATTATTGAAAAAGATTCATTTATTCGGTTCGGACGTAACTGAAGATATCCAGGATTGAAGCCACTTCATAGATTCTACAAGTATTCAAGATTCGTTCTTAAGGAGATATCAGGTCTGTGATTTTTGTAGATTAGATTTAAATCCGTAGTTTGATTGTATGCGTTATTCCCCCGTGGTATCAGTTAGTGTTCCGTCGTTCATAATTGAATTCTGATCTCACTCCACTATAATTTGTTGTTCTTAAAGTTTGATTAATATTTGTGTATTTCTATCATAAGGAATAATAAATAAGTTTGATTTATTATTAGAGTAGTCATTAATTATGAATCCGACATATCCAAATGTAGATAATGTGCAAAGAGGAAATAATAACCATAGGGGTAGTGAGAGACTACGACACTGGCGCCCAAACGAAATACCGGAATTAAGAGCAGGTGCAGGATTTAGAGTTTTGTCGGAGTTATTTTTTTCGGGTAAAGAAAATGTGTCTGAGTTTATTTCTAACATCGACGACAATATAGCCTATTATGAAATACCGGCGAATATATCGTGTGCATATTTAAAAGGTCATTTAATTGGGAGAGCGTTAGACTGGTTTGAGGTCATAGGCTTCGAGTGTGTAAATGAAGAAGCGACTGCATTTGCAACACTTAAAAAGAAATTATCAGATAGTTTTCCGGTAATAAGGAATAAATCAGAGCTAGAAGCTCATTTTTTTCATCAAAACAACGGAGAGGTCAAGCCCCGTCAGACTTTTTTTTTCAGCTGTTAAAAATCCATAAAACTCTAAATTTGAATTATGATCAGTTAAAATTGATTCATCACATAGTAATGCGACTAGAACCCCAAATAATGGATTATTTAGAAGTTCGAAACCCCACAACGAAAACTCAATTGATAGAGTTGGTAGACCGGTATGAGAAACGTCATAGCTGCAGGGAAAACCAGGGTTCGAGTAATAATTTTGCTGGACGAAGTTGGGATGTGAGTAGGAATCCTGAGGAAAGAAGGAATAATAGAAATTGGAGAGATACTGGGTCGGAAATAGTCAAAATGATCAAAGAGGACTAGGCAGGGTTGCGAATAATTTTTCTCGTCGTAATTATCAAAATCAAGGATTCGAGGGTGGAAATCGCTACAATCAGCCAAATCAGAGAACAGACCGGTATCAGAACCGTAGGATGGTGGTTAGGAAGGGTCCTAATGATGATTCAGCAAAGCAGAATTGGAGGCGTGTTGATTGCAAAAGCGAAAGGCAAAGAAATGCCAATTTAAACTCTCAAAGAGATCGTATTGAGTCAAATCCTCCTAATAGAATTAGACTTAATTCATTGCGATTATCACCAGTTGAACTTCCGTATGTGCCGATTCTTTTGCATGATACATTTCTGAAAGCGCTCTGGGATACAGGTGCGGAAAAGTCGTTTATTTCAGAAAAAAACGTACCAGTCATATTTTTCTTTCTGTCCTATTAAAAAATCGTTACCTGAAGTAGTTACAGCTCAAGGGTCACAATGCAGAAATTTAGGCACAGTTGAGTTGAGAATTAAAATAAGAGAATTTTCGAAGTTATGGAAATTACATGTGATTGCTGAGATGCAATATCCATGCATTCTAGGTATTGATTTCATGTCACATGCAAAGATTAGTTTTGATTTCCTGTCTAAATTGTTAATTAATCCGGATTCGCAAACGGAAAAAGTAGCAATTTCGGACAAACCGGTTCATATAGATTTATCTAACACTAAGTTAAATTCAAAACAAAAGCAGGAATTGCAGATTTTGTTTAAATAATTTCATGGGTTGTTTTCGCTTAAGCCTGGTCTGACACATGTATTTTGTCATGAAATTGACACGGGTGATAGTCCTCCTGTTTTTTCGAGACCTTATCGCTATGACAGGGTCAAACAGGGTATAATCGACTACCATGTTCAGAAAATGTTGGGTGATGGGACACTAGTTCCAACAACATCGCCCTACGCGTCTCCAGTTGTTTTATGTCGGAAGAAAAACGGGTTGCCATTAGATGACCCAGAAGCTTATAGGTTTGCAATAGATTATAGGAAGTTAAATGCGGTCACGAGATATCCGCGATATCCGCTACCAATAATTGATGATTTGATCACTAATATTCCGCACACCGAAATTATGACATCACTTGATTTACGCAGCGGATACTTTCAGATGGCAGTAGACCCGTAAGATGTGCATAAGACGGCGTTTGTTACAAAAAATGGTACTTTTGCATTTACTCGCATGCCATTTGGCCTTTCGGGGGCAGCTCCAAATTTTCAAACGGCCATTAAGATGATCCTCAGGTTAGTCCTCGGGCGTTTGTCCACTGTTATATGGATGACGTTATCATTTCGTCTCCATCTTTTGAAAGCCATGTAGAACACTTACGGGAAGTATTCAGATTATTGCAGGAGGCTGGTTTGACGTTGAATCGCGAAAAATGTCACTTCGCGAGGGAACAATTACGTTATTTGGGTTTAGTTATTAATAAAGAATGAGTTAAAACAGATGAGGAAAAGGTAAAAGCAATTATTGAAATGAAGCCTCCGAAAACTGCAAAACAAATAGCAAAATTTTTAGGAATGACGGGTTGGTATCAAAAGTTTATTAAAAACTACGCAGACATGTGTGAACCCTTATATAATTTAAAACGAAAAATCTCTAAGTTTCGTTGGTCGGAATCAGCGCAGGAAGCCTTTGATCGTATTAAGAAAGTACTGACAGAAGCTCCAGTGTTACAATTACCAGATTTTTCCAAGCCTTTTGAACTCTATACGGATGCGAGCTCCATGGGGGTAGGAGCAGTATTGACACAGAAAAATAGGCCTATAGCGTTTGCATCGAGAACTTTAAACCGAGCAGAAAGGAATTATAGTGTGACGGAACGTAAATGTTTAGCTGTCATATGGGCATTAAATAAATATCGCACGTATTTCGGATCCTTGCCAGTTAAAGTGATAACAGACCATGTTGCACTTACCAAATTAACGAACGGAAAGATTTTGTCATCTAGAATGATAAGGTGGACGCTTAAGTTGGCAAATTTTAATGTAGCAATATGGGAACATCGCCCAGGTACGCAAAATTTAGTGGCTGATATGTTGTCTAGAAACCCGTTAGAAAGTAATGAAGAACCAAAGGTGTCTTGTGCGGTGATTAGATCGTTAGTATTATGTTTTAGAGAACAGTTGAGAGAGGCACAGAGAAATGATCCAGAGTTAGGTCACTAATGACGCTTTCTAGAAAATCCGGACGATAGTTCCATTAATGAATCGATCTGCAGAAATTGGTCCAGTGACTTTAAAATCATTGACGGTTTGCTATATTATGCAAAAGTATACAACCACACTAGGTGAATTAAGAGTATTTATCCCTAAAACATTACGTAAAGATGTTATGCGAGAATTCCATGACTCGCCGATGGCAGGTCATTTAGGCAAAAAGAAAACCTACTTAAAATTAAAAAGACGCGTGTTATTTCCCGTACATGAGGAAATACATTTATAAATATGTAGCAACCTGCAACCAATGCCAAAAATTAATTATAAAGAACGGATTACCAGCTGGTAAGTTAATTCCGATAGTAACGAATTTTCCGAATGAAATCGTATCTTTAGATTTATTAGGCCCATACCCTGCAACTAGTCCAGAACGCTATAGATTTATTTTAGTAATTACAGATAATTTTTCTAAATGGGTTGAAATGGTTCCCTTAAGGAAAGCTTCGGCTAAAGCAATTGCCAATGCATTTTTTGAGAATTATATTTCGCGTTATGGAGCTCTCTGTAAAACCAGTTAGCGACAACGGCCCCAAATGATATCCGAAGTTTTTGAGCAAGTATGTCGCAGGTGGACATAAAACACGTTAAAACTGTGGTATATCGTCCACAAGCTAATCAAACGAAAGAGTTAATCGTACTCTTTTAAAAATGATTTCGAGTTTTGTCGCGGATAATCACACTAACTGGGATCAATTTCTGCAAGAGTTCAGCTTATGCGATTTAGGACAGCACTACATGAGACAACGGGTAAAACACCGGCGGAATTATTTTTAGATCGAAATTTAATCACCCTTTTCAGATTTAG
>BMAO01035274.1:0-15323 GCA_019973975.1 Trichonephila clavata
CTGGACTTGTTATTCTCCAACTATCGACCAGACGTGTTCAATAGAGGAAAAACTAAAAGAACATGCAAGACAAGATAGCAATGTAGTTTGGTGAGCGAAAAAGCACACTTGTCTGTTGTGTGTCCAGCAATGCGTACTAGGTATGCAAAATTAGATTCCCATACGATCCTGATCCATAGGCCTAATTTACAGGCCTAATATAAGTTAAGTAACTTCTCTCCACACGATGACTCCAGACTTTAACCAGAACATCGTTCAGTTCTAGAAGAATTGCGACTCGTCTGTAAAGTCAATGTCGTACCATTCGTTGTCCATGTCCGCTGTTTAATGCACACATGCGGTTTTGGACAAAGGTTGATTAACAATGGATGTCTTGAACATTTCACTTTGCTGCAAACGACCCCAAATGGTACCAGTGGAAACCGATTTTTGGCATTGCTTTGATAAGGCTTCTGATTTGGTGGAGAACCATCCCTGCTATTCGCACAATATGTCTGTCATTACTTAGTGCAACGAGACTGGTACAATTTTGTGAGTACCATCTATCTGTCCTCTGGCATCTATCGTCCGTTTTGTTACGTCCACCACGATCGCTGATTTCAGAAGAATAATTCGCATTCTTAATAAGCAACTTTTCTTCCTAAGTTGAACTAGAAGTGTGTTTGAATGGTACTCGCTACTCGTGCAAAACAATTACATGGAAATAATCACATTTCTTCCAAACGGCATACTGTCCTCCTTTAGTTCATAGGTCCAAACTTTTGTCTCATAGACCCCTACCATGTTTTTCGGTTTTGTGTCACTACTTACCTAATCATATTAAATTTTGCAAATTTATCAACTGAAATATTTTTTGACAACTGCTAGAGCACTACTTACTTTAAAAGTTTTATGTTTCTAACTGGAGTTAATTAACGTGTTTAAAACGTAAGAGACACATGTGAATTAATTAAATTTTAATTTAATATATAAAGTAATTGGAACATAAATAACTGAGCAACAAACAAATGTTTTTAATGGGTGGGATGAATCTGGTGCTTCACAATAACATATTTTTAACATTTGGCATCAATCTTTCAGGTTTATCCCGCAATCTTCTCGGTTAGTAGGATCCAATTTTCTTTCTTCCCCCCCCCTTTCGGTTTTTATTTTGGAGATTGTCAACCATGCTGAAAGTCAACCTCACTAGGAAGAGCAATTAAAAACTTTCTTAAGATGTTCCATAATACGAAAAAATAACATGTATATCTTTTTAAAGCCAAAATTGCTGACATTCGTTTCTAAATTTTACTTTAAGAACTTCGTTGGGGCTATTAAAATAAGTTCCTTCGTAATCAGACATTTTTTTCTTTTTGCTTTTTTTTTAATGTGACAACATGAATTCATTACTTACTATGATATTACATGGTCAAAGCATTTTCACACTAGTTTCAAAACCCGAGTAAAAGGCATTTAAATGCTGAATATAGGTTAAAACGTCATTTTTCTGGAAGATTGTGACAATTTGAGAAACTGTTACAATTCATGATGTCCAGTTTATACCCCTTTAGCTTGATTCTGGCAAGAAACACTAAAATGATGGACCTTCTGTTGCCTTGTAATTGCAAATTAACCCCAGTGAATTTAGTAAATAAAGCTGTTAAATAGGTAAATATAGTTAACACGTTATTAGATTGTATAAAAATTAAAAACACCTCATGAACCCCCAAATTATTTTTTCACTGCCGTGGACCCCTTGCAGGTCGTCATAGACCCCTGGGGGTCCATATAGACCACTTTGGGAATCACTGATATAGTTCTTGCTGGTGTCACCCAAGAGCCCATGATCTGAATTGCTAACTCTTTGTATACCTCGTTGTAGTGTACCAATAAGGAAAATTTAAACATTTCACAAGTTTTGGATGCATCTCTTCATGGTGCTACATTTTGAATGATCAACTGCATTCACACTATGTTCACAATGAAATGCAATTTGAGTGCCTTTAGGCAGTTAAAGACAATGGCTTGTATTTTTTTGACAGAAATAACTTATATTTTCTAACATTTTATATTTTGTAAGATTATATTATTTATATTGAATTAATATCATATTACCGTAGCTGCGAAAATTAATTTTTTGAAACGGGACCATTTCAAGAAGGTAGATACAAGTTATACAAACCTATATTTTTTTACAGGAGATGTATGATATATTAGATTAATATGAAAAAATACGAGAATACAAACAGTTTAAATCATTTCGCAGGAAAAATACTTATTTCTCTCTGTGTCGGATTGTGTCTCTATTCATACCTACTTTTACCAGATTGAATTTTCGAAAAATATAAATTATAACGATGAAAGAATTTTCATAAATATTCTGTTTGAGTTGAAATTAAGCTTCCGGAGGGGGGACTTTTTTTATCCTTGATTTATGTATTGTATGATATGTAATCTGAAATATAAGAAAAATTTTAAGACAGCATCAAATTATTCCGAATTGGATAGAAATGAGAGATCAACATTTTTATCTGAAGACCATCAAAATATTACTGCTTAATTTAGTTTCCTTTTTGGCATGTTTTTTGGTTAAAAAACCTTTATATTATTTTATTGTCATCTGAGATAGTTATTATAATACAATGCCATCGTCTTTATTTATTTAATTCTTCTTCTTTTTTAAATAAAATATTTGGGTTTTTTTTTAAACTGAGGTAAATTTAAACTCGTAAATTAATATATTTAGACTTATATTTTAATCACACACTGACTGAATCCCTTGAAAAAGTTAATTTCATTGCATCTTTAAGGATTTTCAGATAATTTTTTTTATTTAAATCCTTACGGAATGTATAATAAATATCTGGATGCATAATTTCTTCAAAAATGATTTAATTCAGTTACAACTTGCATGTTTTATTTATATTTTTCGACGTTTTAGTGTAAGAAAAGAAAACTTTTCGATATATACCTTAAATTGAAATTTTTAAATTATTTTATTGAACAACATTCTCTAACTTTGAATAATAAGGTATTATATCAATTAAATATATATTTCCTTCCTTTGCCATGCAAATTGAAGACCAAGCAAAATACATATCTTTAAAATTGAATTTAACTTTACTTAAAAGATTTATTTCAGTTGTAAATCATACTTCTGATTGTTTCTTAAAACCTTTTTCGCAAAAATATTTATAGTATTTGTTGAATTGGAAGCAGATTTTTCTAACATTAAAAAAACTAATTTTCCTAATTTCAATTACATTTTTTTGTTGTCTTTTTAAAATTGAAATACTAAATTATTATTTTGTTTTTTGTTTTTACAGATATTTGTAGTAGATGGTTCTATATCAATTTATAAACATAAACGCGGCGGCCAATTCTCCGACAGGGTTTTTCTAACAACGCACCAAAATAATATCTGTATTTGAGGAGACCTATAGTAATTAATCGATAAGCTCATTCTCTACTTCCAATATTGCATTTTCTCTCCTTTTGACAAATAGCGAATTATCCGAAATTTTATTTACATAACTCTGTCACGTTCTCCCCAGCCTTACCAATCGCGAAAATCCAGTTTCTGCATATAGGATATACCACGTTGTCAGGACATTAAATCAAAAGCATCAAACGGAACATTGAGTCTCAATAATTTGGTATTAGCGTCCACTTAATGCTGGCCACGTAAACGCCCGACCTGTGTTTGGGAAAGGTCCCCTCCTCCAGGAATGTTCATTTCCTGGATAGATGGCCGTGGAGTGGTCAGCAAACGATCCGCCTCTCCTCTCAATATTTATGTCGAGGAACATGTCCTGCAGGACAACAAAGAACGCATTCAGAACCTTCTGAGCCGGATGTATAATGTGGACTTCATTTATGGCGAATCCGGCTGGTGCGAGCTAGATAGCATAAGAAGCGGCGCCCAGACAAATGGTGGAGGTAATGGCACTAGGTTGGAACCGTTCCAAACGAACCATTACCGAAAGGTTACCCGAAGATAAAATTTTCGGGTAGTTGCGTTAAACTGGTCGCAACGAACATTCGATATATAACGGAATTCCAAGTCGGTCTTGGGGAAAAAGAGTTTGATGATCATGTTGAAAGGATGTGTCGTCTTCTCGGACGTTTTGGTAGATGGACGCAGGAATCTTTTGCTAGTCATGGTTGGTTTGATAGTTTGTAAATGATGTATGCTTCGTGCGCTTTGAAATCGTCCATTTCTGTGAAAGTTTGGAATTAGTTTGTTATTTAAGACTCTCCCAGCCTTGAATTAACGAAGAAGGTCGAAGTGCGGTACAATTCTGACATATAAGAAAAATCTCCTAATACAAGTTTTTTTAAAGGTTTTGATGCATACATCGTTTTATATTAAAGAATTCTTAAAATTTAGAGACTTGAACAAATTTGTTTATTTTTGAGCTTAAGGTATCCGACTAGTTGCGACAACATTTTGTTAAAAAAAAACGGAGATATGGGGATTTTTTTATTGTTGTTTTTAGATCAGTTTAGTACATTTTAAGAAAAATATGCTAAAATTAAGAAGAGAAAAATAAATTATTATTACTAAAATGGGGGAAAATTTACAAAAAATAACGTAAACGCGGCCCATTCAGTACCAAAGGTTTATGAACAAATTTTCAGTTTTTCACTTCTGATGTGTTGCTATGTTATTCATTGTCGAAATGACCTTCAGGATAAGAGATGTTTTCATTTTAACAAAAACTACAGCACTTTATCTCAGTTATTATATGAAATTGCTTTAAAAAAAAACAGGGATTATTTTAACATAAGGGACTGTAAATTTTGTAATAAAACAGTGATTGATAAATTTTAATGTTAAAAAACTTCTACTATTATACAGAACTTACACAAAAAATTTCAGTTGATTATTTTCAAAACTTTTTTAGAAATCGCTCTGGCCACGTTTGAGTATTTAAAAAAAAACACATTTCGAGTAAAACGCGTTTTAAAGTATGACATCTTCCTTAAAGTAATGGCATCTGCTTTTACTAAAACACATGTAGTTTTTGTTCTTGTGGATGGAAAATAATAACCTTAGTTTTTTATAAAGCTAATAAAATATGACCTATAAAATAAAATCATAAAAAAAATTGTCAATTTTTGGCAAAATTCACAATTTTAGTGTAGTCGGATACCTTAAAGAGGAAAAAACATGTTTCACTGAAAAATTTTAAGCGAAATATGAAATATATTGAACACGGAAAAGAATGGATTGATTAAAACAAAAATGAATAGTTTGTTAAAATATTCCCTATTTGATTCTTTAATATGGGAAGATAAGAAAAGATTATACAAAAGCGTTACTCTTTCTTTATCACTTTGTACAGTGATTTATAATTGAAGCAAGGAAAAATGTTGCAGAACACGACTTCGATTTTTTTTTTATACTTAGTATTATTTTAATATATATTAATTCTCGAAGCTTTTTCGCTTATTTAAATTTCAGATTTTCTTTTTTCTTCTGTTCATATTCTTCTCTCGGTTCGGTTCTAGTAATTCCACAGAATGTTCCTTATTTACATTTCTTGTAAAACATTTTCAGCATTCTCTAAATTTTAATCATGTTGTAATACTTTGATAAATTGAATGACGAAGTTCTAATATGTATTAAAATTTGTATCTGGAAAAAAATTGAGATTTAAAATTTCATTTGTTATTAAAAATAAAATGGAATCATGTCTTATTTAAAAAGATTTCGATTTATTTTGAATCTTATTAGAAACTGCCTCTGTCACCGTTATTCTGTAATTTCTGTGATCCAAACTGGATTAATGAAATAAGCATTATAGCATTATTTCCATATGTATAAATTCATTTGATAATGTAAGATTCCATAAACTTGTTGCAGTTTTTCAGGAGAAAAGTTGCAGTTATTTCCCATATAAGGTGGGTAAACCAAAAAATTATCACGTGCACTCTTGGAGAGCTCAAGACCATTATATGAATTACGTACAATTCCTCGAGAGAAACTTTAAATTAATTTGTACATCTAATATATAATTTTAATTGCAAAGCAGCTGATGTTTATAAAATAACATTAGTCGTTTAGTAAGTTAAATCATTTCTTTCGAATTTCGAAAAAGTAAATAAATAAATCCACTCATCGGTTATAAAGTATTTTTTTAGATCCAATTGAAATTGAAATAATCATATTTTTAGGCAAATTATAGAATCTGAATACTTACTCAGTTTTACGAAAGGTACATGTAAGAAAAGATAAGAACAAAATAAAATTATTTCACAAACACCATTATAATTTTTTCATTATTATAAAATATACTTTTTACGTCTCGAGTTAAAACTAGAAAACCTTACCTAAAACTTCTTAGGAATACATTTAAAGGCTTGATGTTGATAATGATATTAAGAATGTCTGCGAAAAATTGTCGCTCGAATGTTTTGATAATCTTACAAATGTCTTATTTTTATTACAGTAATAGTTAAAATTTTTTGAGATGTTTACATTAGGTACATCAATTTTAAAGTATAGTTAATGCCTCCCTACTTAAAGAGCAACGTTCATATTTTTTATGCTGAATAACTTAGAGTTTGAATTTATCTATAACGTTACTCTTTTTAACGGATTAAATACTTAAAATAAATGTATCAAACGCAAAAAAGAAAGTACAGAAGGTAATTTACCTTAAACACTGTTATTTAATTGGATGCATGTATTAAAAGTAGAAAGATAGATGAAATGAGATTTTTTAATGGCTAAATCTGTCTTTAATTTCCTTCCCTCTGAAGAAAGTATTTTCAAGCTTCTAATTACTATCTAAAAAAAAGGTTTATTTTCGATAAGCGTAAATGAATTCAAATGCTTATTTTTATATATGGGCGCAATTAGCAAAGTATATCGAATTGCTTTTATATCTTGGTTTTTTATGTTGAAACTGAACTCGTAATATATTTAGTTTCTGCCATTTAAAGTAAAAACACATCTCTAGTGAACATAAAGTAGTTTTTTCGGTATTATATTACATTTGTATCATACATTAAAACGAATAATTGTAGTAATGATCAATATATTTGCAGAAAAGTTTCTTGATTCAAAGGAATGACGCAATAAAATAGTAGTGAATCAAATTAAATCAGGATTCCACTAAAGTGTCGTATAGTGGGATTGATGTACATTGAATCTTTTGAGACTCAAAAACTTCCCCCTGATATGATATGGATGTTTGAAGCGTGTGATAAGCTCAGGTGGTAGAAGCGGTAACCTAGTGCAGTGGTCCTCAAACCCCCAGGCTTCGGACTATTACCGGTCCATGGTTTAAATAGTTTTTTCACCCAGGAACAATAAATTAACAATATTTTTTCTGCGGTGTATTTCTTTCGGGTTTGTGTACAACAAACTCAAAAGCTAACTTGGGCCAAGAAAACAAGGTATAACTTTAGGAGGGCCACAAAAAAAATATTTATAAAAACGCAGTTTATTTCAAATAGTACATTATAATAAACATATAAAAAATAACAACACAACTTTGATGTTTGCGTCCTGGCGTTTGACATCTCTACTCTTTTGCTATCTTTCCTATTTCGGGAGAAAATTTGTTCGCAGTGATTACTTTCAAAACTGACACAAGTTGAGCATCCTTAATACTATTTCCAACAAGAGACTTATCTCCTTTCATAACTTACAATTACCACTCGCATCGTTAAGTACTTCCAAACATGGAAACAATTTCATCTGCGAATTTTCGAGTATTTTCAAATGTGGCTGGTAAATGTTTGAAAAATTCAAGCACACCCTCTTCAATGAATTTTGCTTTAAAATTTGAGTCGCATTGCATCTCGATCACCTCCATTCGCATATGACTGGGTACTGAGTCTATATTTATTGAGAAAATCAAAGAAAACAAACAAAATTTGTCTTTCAAAGAATTGAAATCTGTAAATCTTGTTTCAAATTCATTTCTAAGATTTGAAATTTTTTCTGCATATGTTTGATACGATGCACTATCAACTAAACTTAATTTGTTCAAGTTGTACGTCAAGAAATGCGTTAAATCTTCACTTTGAAGTTACTTTTCCCAAAGATAATATATTATTGTGTGCCAATATATTGCCCGGGCCCCAAAAATATTCGTTACGGGTCACATGCGGTCCGCGGCCGGGAGTTTGACCTGGTGTACAACTTTCCAGGGAAATCACATTATATTAATTTTTTGGTGTAACTGTATTTTATTCTGAAGACATATTTGAAAACAATTAAATTAAAATTATTAAATTTAAACAATCTAAAATATAAACAATCAACGCCTCCCTTTCAGTGGGCCGCGGTAAAATTATCAAACGTTGACTGATCCGCGGTGATAAAAAGATTGGGAAACACTGGCCTATAGAAGATATAGTCCCAAACTTGTAGCCGGTGTGTCGTGTGTTCGAATCCTGGTGTCACTAAAGACCGACGGTGCAAAAGGTACATTACATCTGTCGAGCTCAAAGTCTTCGCTTGGCGTGGTGTGGTAGTTTGGGGAGTGGGTGCTATCTCAGATGTAGTGTCCACCCCTTGACCAAATTTTACGAGTTCCGTCACCAAAAGCTCTCGTGTTGCTTTAAAGTGTAACGTTAATAAACTGTCATACAAGTTCAGGTGTCGAACTGGTCACTTAATCTCGATTTGAAATCACGAAAAATATTGCTAACAATCCTCATTATACTTCCTAGTTGGACGCTACTAAACAGTAAATTAATCAGAAACAAGCCATAGTTATTGTTCAAAATTAAATTTGGGAAAAGGTTTTTATTACAGATTGAATTATATGAATTTCGTTTTTGTTCTGTTAGATCTATACCAAGGGTCGACAACCTTTCAGCTGGGGTGTGCCAAACTAGTCTACAAATATGATTCAGCGTGCCACACAGAAGGACATTTTTGAAACAATTTGATTCCCGCGATAATGTTTACAGAGTTAGAGAATAGAGGTCACAATAATAAAGATATACAGAACTAAAAGCGGAAAGCAGAATGCATGCAATTTTCTCCCTATAAACAATTAAATCTCTCCTGTAATGACATGAAATAATTTACAAAATAGCTGTAAATTTATCTTTAGATATTTTCAAAAATTTTCATATAATTCCTTAGATGTTCATAATTCTGAAGATGTTTGTCAAATAAAGTCCATTACAAATTCACCAACTTCCATCCACTCAAATACTGACAAATTCGTAAAGTAGTGCAGAGTACCACTAAGAATTGTACCACGTGCCACATGTGGCATTCATGCCATAGGTTGCCAACCCCTAATCTATACTATTTATTGAGTTCGTGATATATTTATTTCTGTTTGATCCGTGAAAAAAAAATTTTATTCAATCAAAATATAAGAAAAATTGAGTTTCTTCATTTTAATTTATAAACAAATAGATACTTCAATTAAATGTCTTCCTTATTTAAATATATAAGGATTTGATCATCATCATTATATGGATTCAGAAGTTCTGAACAACGTATTTATTGTAGTTTTTTTAAGTGAATTACAATGCATTTACTACCCAAAAAATAACAAAATGTATTTTATTAAAGAATTTTATAGGAACTACTGCATCAATGATTCTTGACAACTTCCTTTTTTTTCAAAGATATCTACTTCTTTGAAATTCCTTCAATCCATTCAACATATCAACTAAACTATTAATCGTTTTTTGTTTGTTATCCTTGGATACTTTCAAATGGAATGGACAACGATGCCTTTATTCAGTAGTTCCACCATCGAATTTAAAAGCATGTTCTCAATTTCTAGACTTGTATTTCTGTCGCACTAGTGTTCAGGCTATCAGGGATTTCTTGATCGACAGTTTTTGGCTTTGTGCCCAGCTCCTTTTTGCCCTTCAACGAAGAGTTCTTTAACCCGGGGCAACTTTGCCCAAGAAAAAGAACGCCCTGACAGATACCAGCCCGATTAGAGAACATTCGACGGTTCTCATGCGTAAATGAGTCGGAGAAGTCGAATCGTATGTCGAATGGTTTCTGGGGTGGAAAAAGAATTTCCGAGATGAAAGTGTCAAATTATTTTATATGATGTGTTGTCTTGGGGCAAAATATTCATGAAGCCACTAAGCGAATGATATAAGACTGGACAGAAAAACTTTTGATGGAAGTTTAATAATTATGTTAGAATGTGTGTATGTGTCTTTTAGCCCTTTTGTTTACAAAAAAAATTGCGAAGACATACGTTGTTGTTTTATTGGATATAGCAAGAACTTTGAAATTTATGTAATTCTTAATTCTATCCAGTCAGACGTTAAACGTTTTACCGAGCTGCTGTTGTGCTTCTGCTAAACATTTTTCTTTGGATTTGTCAATTTTCAATTTGTTTTATGGAACATTTTGTTATATAATATAATTCTCAAGACTTGAAATTTGTACTAAACCATCTTAGAGCCTAGGTTTTCCACCAGGGGATGTGTAACATTTAATATTTAACTCAAAGTTGTTTCAATCAGCGTTCTTCACCTATTGGTATTATACGGTTATGTGAGAGACAATTTTCATTTACTGGGATGGAAGGAGTTACAAAGAAACTGTAGGATGTTAAAATGTACTACTATTACGTAGATTACTTAACTTATTGAATATAATGGAGCTTCTTTATGAAGGTTACGACACCGCAATGTAACTTCTTTGTTTTGTATGTATTAAAAGCTTAATACTTCATAGCTCAAACCACTACTTACTGAATGCACATTATGTCAAATCTAAATCACAATGACTCCTTAAAGGCATTACCGATATCAAATTAAATTTTGCTTTAAGTTAAAAAGATGTTTTTTGTGTGTTTCATTTTTCTCTTACTACTTAAAATATTTAATGTGTATATTTCTAATTACATTTTTTTCACTCTTTTGGTTAAAAGAATGTTTGACAATTTTTCTAATTTTCTATTTAATTGATTTTGATTTTATTCACTGCAATCTGATTTTTAAGTTTTTTAAAAAATTTATTATGATTATCTTAATAAAATTTTTAAAAATTTAGAGAGTGTTTAATTTTTTTTGTTATATTGTTGAATGTTAATGACACGAATTATCAGATTCGACAAGATTTATATGCTAGAAATCTCTTTATAATAGAAAAATAATGTAGATTAATTAAGAGCCATTATCAAAATTGAAACAAATAAATAAAAATGATTTTGCTAAAATAATTGTTAATGAAAAAATAAGAGCAACAATTAAATAAATGACAAATCTGTAAGTATTTTAGATAAAGAGTGAGTTAGGATTAGCCGATTCTCTTTTTTGCAATGGTACTTCGAGAACTATTTTAAGCTAGAGGAATGCCTTAATCGAATTAATAATGGTAAAAACAGTTTGCTGTGTGTGTTTTGAATTGCCTAATTTTTCAAACTTACAAAAATAGCTGCAAATGAATTAATACAAAATAATACAAAAATATTTTTATGGAAAACCAAATTAAGAAAACAAATTATACTCAAATTTTCCGAACTTTAGTCCAATTTGTGAACCTCTATGCAAAAAGCTACCGTTTCACCTTTGATGCTCTATGTAGAGAGCCTGATGGCGTTCAATCTATTGAGACTCCAAGTCCTCACATTGGCAAGGTGTGGAAATTCGGAGAGGAACGATAGCTCTAGTGCCGTCCTTGTCCCTAGATCTTAGTTCAAAATTATAAGGCCCTTGTGTAGCTTCCAAAATGATACTTAAAAACAATCTATTTTAGATATCATTTAAATAAATTATTTATCAGATTATTATTACAAGGTTATTCCAGTGGGAATTAAAAGAATGATAAAAATGTGTTATAATTCCGATTGTTTATCTATTTTGAACGCTGATAAAATAAAACACTGACTTATAGAATTTATTTTATTTTCTCTATTCCATCATATAGAACATCTTCTAAGCATTCTATTTAAGAATTCTTTTCGCAATATTACACTTCAATAAAGAATTTTAAACCCTGCGGAAACATCTTAAACAAGATTTATTTATACTAAACAAGCTTTTTTATAAAAATAAATAAAAAAGAATCCCATCAATTACAACCAAATAAGTTCACCCAAAAAATATCTCCAAAGAAAGATATGAAGACTTACTTGAGGGTCAGTAAAAGGGCTCTGAAACATTTTTCTCCGAAAATAATACGGTTTTTTCTTTTTTTCTTCCCCTCCTTGATTCAGACCTAAAGGTCCTCCAGCCCTAACTAGGGTCACAACGGTTTGGACCGCTCGTTACCCAACTTAATCGCCGAAGGTCCATTAAATGATGAAATTCCAAATGATAAGTAACTTCTGGAGAGGATGTCACAATGGGTACATTTATTCTTCTGTCATTTGGCGTTTCTTTTTTTCTACTTTTAGGCTCATTTTTTTTATTTGGTTTTGTTCTTTCTATCGATCTGTATAAGAAGATCGCAAGAACTTGTGACAAAAATATTGAATGTTCTTCTTCTGTCGATGTAACTGCTACAAAGTTGCAAATTTTTTTCATTTAAAAACAAATTTTATAAACGGCTTTGTAATGTTCTTCTTATCAATAAAAAAATTCATTTTAGTTTGATTAATCAATTTTCAAGAAGGAAAAAAATTAAATTCTTTGTAATGTATTATTTAGTAAAAAATGTTTCTGTGCTTAAAAAAAAGCTAAAATGAGAATCTTATGTATTAAGTTTTATGTCGGTAAAATCGATTAGTTATGTAAGACGAAGAAAAATTAGTTATAAGAAAGGATTTAATAGTTTAGAACATTTCTTTTCGTGCTTTTTTAAAAGTCTAAAATTTGTTTTATATTCCTAATAATTTGTTTTGAAATTCAAATATAAGCTTACCAAAACGTAAAAAGGATATAAAACTATTTCCCTAAACAAAGAGATGATAATAGAATTTTAAATAAAAATTGCTAAGTTTTTTTTGTTTTTGATTTTTTTTAAGTAATAAACTCTATTTTTAAGCTATCACGTTTCCCAAAAAATAATGTTATTTTTTATTCATTTAAATAAATAACCATAATATTTATTTTAAAAGTAGATAAAAAAGACCTTTTTTCTTAGAAATTAAATGGAATATATTGAAATACTTTTCAAAGTAGAACTAATGATGTAATTTTTTTTGATGAAGTATAATTATATTCAATATATAACCCAGGTGGAAGTGGATTATTTAATTTTACTACTGAATTTTTCTCCGTCGGGAATTATTTTTAGAATTTTTCTATGATTAGATAGCTTTTTTTACTCTTTTCAAATTTTAATTCGTTTCTCTAACTTTGATTACTTAGTTGTTTTTATATGTTTAAAATGCAGCTGAACTTTTTTTTAAATATTTGTATTCTGGATTTTTAATACAGATTTAGGCTTTAAAAAATATAATAGTCGATAAATCTGACTCAATTTATCTTTTTTTTTTGTGAGTGGTTTATTTCATTTTAATATTTAATTATGATGCCTATAATATTTTATTTATAGGGACACATAAAAAGCATTTATGAGAAGAAGATTGTTTAAAAAGTCATTTTAAACCAATTTTAATCTTACTACGTTGACTTCTTAAATTATTCCATCTCATTAAGTAACTTTTTTAGATGAATAAAATTACTTCAAATGCGAAAAACAAAAAGTGACATTTTTGATGAAAAAATGTTTAGACACATATAAACATAAACTACTAATTGATTTTTTTATATAAAAGTAAATTGTATTTTTTATTCTATTAATTTAAACAAAAAAAAATTTAAGAATAAATATCAATTTAGTTATAGTTATAAATATTACTTACTTTTATTTAACCTTTAATTTTTTTTAGTATTTGAAAATGTTAGAATGCACATTTATACTAAAAGCAGTAATCTCGTAGATATATTTCATAAGTTTTTTGACATTTCATCATTTAATTACTTAATTTGACCAAATTTATTTGATTACTCAGAGTGAAAATCATTTTTATGTAATGCTTATATTAGTACTTAAATTTAGAAAAAGTAATACTTAAAATTTTAAATATAAAAGCTCAGGTTATTGTGTTGAAGGGAAGAAGCAACATACATTGTAACAAAGAAAAACTTTTATTTAATCTAACAAATATATATATAAATATTAAATATGTATTAAAAGTGGGAAAAAACCCGAATCCAACAAAACAATAATGATCCACTCAACTCTTAAAACACTTCTTTGAGGCATAACCATGCGGTATCCAATAAGATAGTCCGAATATCAGCCTTATTTAGATGAAATTAAATCCATTACACGAATATAATTCTGACTCTTAAATTCTGATCAAAATATGTAATCACTAATTTACAATTCAACCTAACAATCACAAACTCATTCTCTTTACAACTATAATCTCATCCTTTAATTTTTTTACTATCAGCTCTTAAACCTTATTTTTATTATAAGTTATTTCTTATAATCTGTTTAAATAGCAATCTGAAGTTGCAAATCCTTCACAAGGCGAGGTTCTCAAATCAAGCAATCAACAAAATAGATTTCCTCAAAGGTTAATTGAAAATGCGTGAGAACCCTCTGCAATTTTCATGTATTCAAGTACCTACTATCCCCAAGCAATCAAACAGAAATAAATGATTCAGCGAGTATGTATGATAAATTTCAAATATTTTCTTCCATTTCCTTAAGACCAATTCTATTCAATATTGTTCGAACTTATGAAGTATTATTAAACCCAGAAATAATAATTCCAAGTCCAAAGCGTCATGTAAATGGCATTAGAAAGCAAATAGTTATCATTATTCCACAGCTGAATTTATTAACTCATCTTACTTACATAAAGAGTATCGTTCCATAATAATTTATTCCGAATAATAGGAAAGATATATAAAATTGTGGCAAATAGAAAATTAAGATTTAAAACACCTAACACATTTGCCTCCTACAGATTAAACCTATTGTCTGCTCTTTCACACAAACTTCATGTCCCCTGGCAATTAGATAGGCTCTAGTGCAAATTGGCAGCCCCATCTCTTAAATTACAGCTCAGTTAGGATGTTTCAGTTAGGGATTTGGTATCAGGTGCAAGGATAAGGGGAAATCAGTGCTATTCGTTGGGAAATATGAGAAATATTGCTGGAGTTACGTGCCTTTGTAGTGAATGGATACGATTTAAGTAAATCCTGGGCATAACACTTTCCGCCTGATGCCCCCTTGAGAGATTTGTGCCATATCGGAACTAAGTTTTGCAGTCAACTTCGGGGAAATAATTTATTTCCTTTATAACAATAGGTTTTAGAATGAAGACTATCCATGTTGTTAAAAAGAGATTTCGTAAAATTTGTCAGTTTCGTGATAGGTTGATTGTGAAACGTTATCTTTCAGTGGTTTTGAAAACGATGAAATTGCT